>NGKJ01000128.1:76889-101500 GCA_002162495.1 Myriosclerotinia curreyana | reverse complement strand
GAGAGAGAGAGAGAGAGAGAGAGAGAGAGGATGGATGAAATGATCTCTTTTGAGTCTTTATTTCTACTCGTTAAATAGTACCTTCCATAGGACAGACGTGGATACTCATCATCATCATCATCATCATCATCATCATAATCATCATAATCATCATAATCATCATAATCATCATAATCATCATAATCATCATCATCATCACGGCTCACACCTCACACCTCACACCTTTACAGCTTACCACTCCAACCAGATTTCGTCCATTAAAGTTTCGCTGGCATAAATGCTTAGTTCGGGTACATCCTCCTCATTCCTCATTCGCTACTAGTAACTACCTAGTACCTCAAAAATAACGCACTACCACTACCTACCTACCTACCTACTACTACCTATCTACTTGTACTACCTATTACCGTACCTTCTTACTTGTAGTACTTACTACTTACTACTTTACTACTTACACTACCCACCTACTTACTCAAAAGTTACCACTTTAACTTTTTCGTTACGTTGTACTGATTTCAAAAAAAATTAAAAATAATAAACACCAAGAAGTAAGTTACAATGGAAGATAAATCTTACCATCAGAAATCAACGGAAATGCGAGAGACTCCTTCACCACCATCACCTTCACCATCACCATCACCATCACCATCACCATCACCATCACCATCACCATCACCATCACCATTACCATTACCATTAGATTCAAACATTCCATCACCAAATTCAGATTCAAAGCCATCAACAACAGCATCTAAACGAAGTTACGAATCATCCAATAAACCTACCGTTAAGAGGTTACAACCTTTACAAACAAATCGAGCATCTTCTGCAACAAATAGTCCAATAGGGTCACGAGAATCTTCACCTGTCCGACCTCAACTAAGAAACTCCTCTGTCTCTCGATCAGCTACCCCTTCGAGATCCCGGAAGAATAGTCAAAACATCAGCCCTTCACGATCAACCAGTAACCACCATCCACCATCTGCTGCACCTCCTTTACAACGAGTATTATCGGCTCCAAAGACTCCCACCTTGAATCAAGTTGCATCCGAAGCTTCCATTAGAGCACCAATACCTCAGAAGCCGCTAGTAACGAGTGAAATTAAAGATGGTCCACGTTGGCCTGTATCCCCGAGAATAAGATCACCTCCCCCAAGACAAAGTAGCTTGTTATCACCACGAAGGACGGATCAAGAACTTCCCGCGATCAATGTGCAAAGAACTTCTCCCACCCCAGAGCAAAGAGCGGAAGGAAAACCTGCTACAGATAGCGAATCAGAAGAGAGTCTGTTAACACCAGGGATGAGAACACCTGCGAGAGGTGTCAGTGGTGGTAGTTCTACATTAGAAACCGTTCAGGAGATCAGTCAACCCAACACACCATCTTTCAAACTCGATGGCGCAATCGATAGAACTCCTGATGGAATCCCAAATTTACCGGCGGACCAGGACCTAATGGACGGGGCATCAGTCGATACGCTCAAGTCAAGGCCGACTATTGTTACAAATGAAAGTGGGAGCGAGAGTGGTGGGAAGGGGGATAGCAAGATGAAGAATACGACTCCCACGACAAGTCGACCCGGACCAGCGAAATCATTTGGCGGACCAGTAGCAGGGCGAGGCAAACCATCCGGGGAAGGTTCTGCGAAAAATATGACGGTCGAGACAGAAACTGTCAGCTCCATTCCACAAATTACTCTTGCTACGGGCGCGGGAGGATTAGGAGTCAGTGGGAGTTTACGGGCCAAGCAAAGTACGGAAACTATACGACCTAGGAAGGAAAAGAAGAAAACCCGCAAGGCCCCATCAGTAACTGGAACGGGTGAGCAATCAATTTCAAGATCCAGATTACATCATCATATTTCTACACGATCAATTTCAAGTGCATATTCCGCTCGGTCTCCAGACAAGGCGTGCGGACAAGGACCTTCGCCACGTAAAGGAAGTATTGACTCAACGAGTCCCGAGCGGACGGTCTCGGAGATATCATCTCGTAGACCCAGTTTGAATTTATATAGTGCTTCTCTTTTGCTAACCAGACAACGTCCAGCTTCATCCAAAGCAGATATCTTCGAAGCCAAAGTCGCGAGCGCGGTCGACGAAGCGAATTCTTCCGACTCCGAAGAGACATTTGTTTACGAATCGAATCCACCAGAACAAGAGAGACCTCGTCGATTTCATTCTCGAACACCAAGTGCCACCTCCATGGCCAGTCAATTAGACGCCAGAAATGGATTACGATCCATGATGGATAGCGGCGGTCATAGTGTGGCAATGAAGAAGAGTATGAAATTCGCAAACTCTTATAACAGCGCGGCCCCAGAAATGTCAACAGAAGAAGATGGAAAGGGCACAGCACGAAGTAATTTAGGCAGAGGGAGTGCATATCATCACTTCAATCGTTGGGGCAGAAATGGGGGCAACGGTCACGCATCTCTCTTCGATAACGAATCACCTTTTCCTATCGCCGCGAAATCAAAGTTTTCGGCAAATCCTAGTCGGCAAGGTTCGAGACCTACAAGTCCTAGAGTAGTGAATTCGACGAGAATGTCCATGGCGGGTAATGGAAACGGCAAGAGGGCCTCACCAATCAGTTCGGGTTATGATCTTGATGACACTGCGGACGATGAGACAACCCCACTAATTCCTCAGTCTTCAATTCGTTCAGCTCGATCGAGTCGCATGCGTCGTCCAGGGGCCCCACCATCAAGACACATGGAACATCAAAGGCACCACCGCTCATTCTGCGCTCGATTCGCCGGATGCATGTTCCTTTCTTTATTAATCCTCCTAGTTGTGGCAGGTGCTGTTGGATTCATGTTTGCGACGACTCAACCACTAGCCAATGTGAAAGTATTGGCCTTGAAAAACATATTAGCCAGCGAGCAAGATGTCATTGTGGATTTACAAGTTATTGCCCAGAATCCAAATCTGGTAGCCGTAACTATCGACTCCATGGATATGGTTATTTTTGCAAAATCCAGATATGCTGGCACAGATTCCGAATGGTGGGCACAACCTTCAGGGAGGTTCAGTTGGAGACGTGGGTCTAAACAAAGACGGGACGATCCAATCAATGATCCACCGGTGAATGATGATCCAAACAGCAATCCAAACTTGGAGATTGGACACATTTACGATTTCGAGAGCCCGCTGATTTTTGAAGGCTCGCCATTTCAACGTCTATCATCTGTATCATTGGGTGAGATGCGAATACTGAAGCCTGGCAACCAAACGGAACCACGTGGATCAGATCGCTGGGGACGAGTTCTTCAACATGAGTTTGATCTTATCGTCCGAGGAACACTGAAGTATACACTTCCACTTAGCTCGAAAGCCAGAAGTGTAGGAGTAGAGGGTCGGGCAACAGTCAAGCCCAATGCGGCTGATCAAGATCCCGACAATATCCATAAAATTGACGGGACTCATCACTTATTTGATTAGAGGAGTAAAGTACTCCACATCACAGCACGGGTGGTGTATCAACCACCAATTATTTCCTTTTATTGTCATCCTTTGCTTACAGTCTTGTAAATTGAGCGGTATCATCACAGTCATCATAAAAACTCAAGCGAAGGCGCTACTCATGGGGCTTGTTATGGCAGGCAAAGGCGAACCGTCTTTTTTTCGCATTGCATACAGGATGGGCTTGTTCTCTTTTTCTCTTTTCTTCCGTTGGATTATACAAAAACGATATCACCTTTGAATCATTCGGGATCATGAATATTTCCAATTTCCAGCGACTAAAAGCTTTAATCAACGAGTTTCCTTTGTCAAGTACGATACGCCAACTTCTCCTGTTCATCACAGATGAGAAAATATACCTGGCAATTGGCGAAAATTTCATCTCGTCATTTTCATTCCAACTTGATATGGGAATAGGGGCGGATGAATTTGGTGGGGGGTGGGTTAATTTTTGGAGCGATTGGGGAAGGTTTGCATTTGACTTTCGATTGGGATGGGTAGGGGAAAATGAAATGATCATAGATGTGACAAGAAATACATATAGATGGGATAGGGCTTAGCTTCGCTGGGCTTTTCTTGCAGAAGAAATGAGATGAAAGATATAACGGCTTTTACGATTGCGGCTGGATGGATGGATTGTGAGGGAGGGAAGGGAGAGGAAGGAATTGAATTGTGGAACGATGGAGGAGGAATCTGTACAAATGATGTGCATCATAACGGCACTCGGTACCTGGTGGGTGAGAGGGAAGGAGAAAACTTTGTACGATTGTTAACAGTTTACCTACTTGATCAAATCATTTGGTAGGGCGTATGAGAAGCAGGTAGAGGAATTGTACTGTAGAGTACATAGCGAATGAAAACAAAATCAAAACCAATGATGAGGCAAGAGTTAATGGATGAGTGAGTGAACGAATGAGAGAACTAGTGATGGATTTTTGGCTTCATCGGTGTAGGAAATTGTGAAAGAGATTGAGATTGAGATTGAGCGTGTAGTTACAAAAGATAGTTTTATATGTTTTATTCATTGTCTTTGTTGATCCCATTTACTTCGTGGTGGAATTTCGATTTCATTGAGTAATTTGATGTTTTTGGGTTGAAGGTTCGGCACGGAGACTCGAAGGATTGTTTATTCAAACTTGATTACTGATTGCCACTGATTGCCATTAACCAACCCATGTAATCTTAGATTTTTGGCAACTGGAAGAGCATTTTACAGAAGGATTTGATTTTTTTGGCATTTTTTCAAGGGGGGAATAGATGGGGTTATAAAAACTTTATCCGGGCAAGGAGAGTGGTTCGAAGGGAAGGGTCCATCCATCCATCCATCTTCGTTCAATCAAGGAACGCGAATGTACGGAAAAGAAATGTAGTTTGTAAAGAAAGGTAATAAGAAGAAAGTTTCTCCTCTTGTTTCTTTCGGCGTGGGTGGTATGAACATCTTTCATTTATACCATCTTCCAATAATCATATACATGCAGTCAATTACTTTGCCTTCCCCAATGACCGCATATAACTCCACTCAACTCCATGAAGATACTTTTCCTTTCTACAAAAAAAAACTAGAGCTTTCTTCTTCCTATTTTGTTCCTTTCGGTATGGATGGAAATTTCTTTCTGGCGGGAAACTTTTGGTCGGGGTTTACATACACTGGCTTTGATTTCTTCAAGTGGGATAAGGAGGCATATATTGGGTGGCTTTCGAGAAGGGTCCCATGTGCTGTTGATGAGATTTGGTGTCATGAGGTGCTTTTATCATTTGATGTGGAAGAAGGATGTGTGCATGGATTTTTTGGGAGTTGCTTTGCTCGATGTGCTGTGTGAGGCCCGGGGACTTTACTTCTTTGGTAACATGGGTGTTTGTGGTTTGAGATTTTGCTAGTACTTGGTCGTAGGGTTGCTTTATGGGTTGGATTCTTTTTCATTGATTCTTTTGGTGCTTTGAGAAAAGCTTCCACGATATTTTGTTATCTTTCATACTGCTTGTTGGAGTGTAGTTGTATAAAGCGTTGCTGTGGAATTACCTGCCTTTTTCATGGGTCGTGGATACTTAGACTGGATGCCATTTTCTATCAATGATAGCAATCTTACTGGAACCAGAAGATTCAGCAGTCCCTAAGGCTAGGACTGATCTTGATTGGGAACATTGGAGTGGAGATATGTTTTTCTTGTGGATTGATCTTTGTATGGACTTAATGAGATGGAATGGTCATTGTTGGGAAGGGTATTTATAAGACTAGATTCATGGGCTGTGATTGGAACTTGATTGGAGTTTGCAATTTTGTGGCGCAAGTTTTGGACTACTTCTATCATCTGTGCACTTCATTTGCATCCGAAAGGTTTACTCAATCTAAAGTCAACAAGACATGTCTATTAGTGACGACGGAATGGGTATCGACCATGCTAACGAGAGCGATCATGATGATGATGATCGCCCGCAGCCGCCACCCCGTGATCTGGGCAATGAAGACACTATGAATAAACTGAGATATATCGAAGACTTGAAGAAGTTAGGTATCAACGAACTATTCAATCTTCCTCAGGCAAGTTTGATTTTGTATCTCTTCAAAATCTAACTAGTTCAGAGGATCTGACCAATGTGATATAGCTGGTTGTTATTGGGGATCAAAGTTCCGGTAAAAGCTCCGTCTTACAAGCCATCACTCGTCTTCAATTCCCTATTGATGATGGCCTCTGCACTCGTTTCCCTATCGAAGTATCTTTGCAATATGCATCAGACTTTTCTCTCGAGTTCAGCATCACAAAACCCGTTCGTGCTTTTGACGTACTCAACCAAACGGTAGCGGAGCAGACCTGGCTCCAGAAGCAATCGAAAGACATCGATAAATTCAACAGTCAGAGATACACCCAAAAATCAAAGTCTGCAGATTTCAGCCAGATAATAACAAGTGTAACAAACCTCTCCCGAAAAAAGGCAGGGGCTATAAACACTAACAAAATACCAGGCGAGAGAAGCAATTATGGGGAAACCGGCTCCTCCTAAGAAAAACGGACAAGGTAATCAAGCTAACGCAGCTCACAATCAAAGGAAATTGCTTAGCGATGCAACTTTGAGAATCGTCCGCAAAGGCTCAGAAGAAGTTAATATTACCATCGTCGATATACCTGGCTTGGTTGCATGTAAGTACGAATGTGTAGTTTTCTTAGCCTGCAACTGCTCACAATCCCTAGCTGGCCATGGCGCTCACAAGATGGCCAAGGATCTTGTGGATCATTACATCAATAATCCTCGAAGCATTGTTCTGTAAGCGTCTTCGGCTCAACCCGCATATGATTTTACTAATAAAGAGCTACAGAGCAGTTGCCCATCCTGCTAATCGCGAAGTTCAAGACGTTTTCCAGATCATCGAAACCATTTCGAATTGGAAGAATCGGGTCATCGGTGTTATTACGAAATGCGACAAGATTGATGTTGATGGAGATGCCTGGGTACGTTTCTCGTCCTTAAGTCATTGTTGAGAACGATAAGCTAATCACGTCCACAAACCTAGGTCCTTGACGCTATCAAGAACGAAAAGGAGTTTGATACACATCTCTCATACGGCTGGTATGCGCTCCGAAACCTCTCTCCCACCGAAAGAAAGCAAGACCCCAATCATGCAACACGAGATGAAAAAGAAAAAGAATTTTTCGACGAAGACCCATGGGCGGAATTGAACAGACCAAATAATCTCGGCATCCACAATTTGAAAGCTGCACTGACGAAAATGCACAACGAACACGTCACACGCAGTATTCCAGAACTAATCCCCGAAATCAAGACTCGCGTGCAAAACATTACGAAGAGAATCGAGGGATTGGGCCAGCCGCGTCTTTCTTTTAACGATCAAATGCACTGCCTTATCAGCCTCAGCACGAAATTTTCCATGCATTCAGGAGACGGCATCGATGGCCACTACGATCGACTCATGCCTCGTAGTCCCGAAGTCAAAGTCCGTAAAATTGTACGTGATGCTTTGGAAGTGTTTAGAGATAGCATGCACTCCGATTTCGAAGAGCGTTTCAATTATAGACGTCCCGGATTCAATCTCTCATCGACGGACCCGAAAGGCTGGAAAGCTGACATCTTGAAGAATTCGTTTCTCGCCAAGATCAATCAGTGCATCTCCGATAATCGGGGGAAAGAACCCACAGATGAAGTCAACGCGAGTGTATTGCGAAGTCTCTGGGGAGAATTCACCCCGAAATGGAAGAGGCGAACGGAAAAACTCATCGAGTTGCTGGTAAATTCAATTGGTAAAGCAGTGAACATGCTGTTACAATATCACTGCGAGGAAGACGGACTGCGATCCAATATCCAAGCATGGCTCGAACAAGACAAGATAATTGTTCGCGACCACGCGAAACACGAACTAGATTTACTGATCAATGACGAAGGATCCGGATTGATTGTCACGCTCAACAACTGGAATGTGAAGACGCTCGGCCATTTGGGTATCATTCGAATGGATCATATGTTGGAGACACTGGAGAAGATCCACAGGACCGATAGAGAGCTCGTGAAGGCGCAAATTACCAGCTGGCTTGCTCGAAATAAGGATGTCGAGTCGATCTTTATTACGCATGATAAACTGGCTAGCTATTATGAGATTGGCATGTTGAGATTTGTGGATAATGTTTGTCATCAGGTCTGCGAGAGACATCTTTTGGGAGGTAAAAGTCCATTGAGAACTTTCGCGCCGCACTTGGTGACGAGTAAGTTTAAAGACGTAAGTGCTTCCTCTTTTGTTGCTCCATTATTCCATTCAAATCCCAAACCCTTTTGTCTCTCTTTTCATGGTCACTTGTATGAAACGAGTGGAACAGTAGGGAGACGCCCCATCGCTTTATATCCTTAAGGATAATACTAGGAAAAGGATTCATGACAACTAACCGTGGGATCTCTGCATAAATCAGGATCCGCAAGGTCTCAAAAAAATCGCAGGTGAAAGTCAGAAGCAATTGGATGAGAGGGAGAGATTGAAAGCCGAAAACGAGTCATTGGTTAGGGCGATGGATAAGGCGAAGAGTTATGGGTTGGCGCTTGGGGTTGAGGAAATGCAGTTGGAGCATAGAGGTGATTCATGATTCATGAGGAGGTGTGGTGCTATGTTGCGTCGGGGTTAGGTTTGGGGGTAGAAAGGAAGTAAAAGGTCAGGGAAGAACTAGCTTCACATGAGTATTGTACCTGCCAGAGAAGGGAGCCTGCAGTACAAACTATCGAATGTTAACCGGCCGAGATCTCACAATCTTAGGGAGATGCCACTATTTTAACATTGTGAAGATGTGAAGATGTAAAAGCATTCTAAACTTTGCATAAAGGTCACCATTTGAACCCAAGCCCAGAACATAGGAAACTTCTGCTGCAGCCTCTAACCCTTGAGATCCAGAAGAAACTTCTTCCACCTGAAATGATATTCATCTTGGTAGATGAAAAATTCGACAATCAAAGATGACTCTTACTGTATATAAATATTCTCCTGGATAGAGAAGCAACCTGACTTTCACTTGAAGTTGTAGCTGTTGGCATGGACCGTGCTCATGCTAATTGAGAATGATTACATAAGCACAAGCGGTATCACTTTATCGGGGGATTAATTACTTCTCAGCCTTGCATCTTTTTCTCGAGTTTCATCATTTCAAGGCTCAGAACCTTGAATCTCAAGTACAATAACACTCGCCAGTATGTCTGGTCGACGCGATTTCCTTAGTCAAAAGGCGCCCGAAAATTATGTAGCTGGTTTAGGTCGAGGAGCGACAGGTTTCACAACACGATCTGATTTAGGTCCTGCGCGAGAAGGCCCAAGTGAAGACCAAATCAAAGAAGCTCTTGCGAAGCGCGCTGCTCAACTAGGTCAAGCAGCTCCTACAGCATACGGAGCTACAGAGAAGAAAGATGAAGATGAGGACGATGAGCGCTTCCAGGATCCGGACAATGAGGTTGGGTTATTCTCAGGTGGCGTATACGACAAGGACGATGATGAAGCGGACAGGATATACCAGGAAGTAGATGAGAAGATGGATAGACGCCGGAAAATAAGAAGGTTTGTCTCCCCCTGTATCACAATCCTCAATTCTCCAATGCATTTAGTTTATCATATGAACATAGATGAGCAGATTACCGACGAGTTTACCTACAGGGAAGCACGAGAAAAAGCAGAAAGGGAAGAATATGAGCGCAACAATCCCAAAATACAACAGCAATTTGCGGACCTGAAACGAGCGCTAGGAACAGTCAGTGATGAAGACTGGGCAAATTTACCGGAAGTTGGTGATTTGACTGGCAAAAACCGAAGGAGCAAACAAGAATTGAGAAAAAGATTTTATGCGGTTCCCGATAGTGTCATTGCTGGAGCTCGAGACGCGACTGAGTTGGGAACTACTGTAATGGACGACGGTGGAGAGAGTGCAGGAGGCGATGGACTCGACGGAACCATGACCAATTTTGCGGATATCGGAGCAGCGCGAGATAAAGTGCTCAAAGTAAAACTAGATCAAGCTTCTCAAGGAACCGACTCGATTTCTGGAAACGCGACCAATATCGACCCGAAAGGATATCTAACCAGTTTAGCCAAATCACAAATCAACGAAGGAGAAACTCAGGTTGGTGATATTGTCCGTGTACGAACTCTGCTGGAGTCTGTTATCAAAACAAATCCCAAGCATGCACCAGGATGGATTGCAGCTGCTCGTGTCGAAGAGCTTGCGGGAAAGACTGTAGCGGCCCGTAATATTATTGCGCGTGGTTGTGAGTATTGTCCTAAGAGTGAGGATATCTGGCTGGAGAACATTCGATTGAACGATAATCACAACGCAAAAATCATCGCAGCGAATGCCATCAAGAATAACGACCGCTCGGTGCGATTATGGGTGGAATCAATGAAGTTAGAAACGGAACCTAGAGCTAAGAAGCGAGTGATTAGGCTTGCTTTAGATCACATCCCACAATCCGTAGGGCTCTGGAAGGAGGCTGTTAATTTGGAAGAAGATCCCAGCGATGCACGTTTACTTCTTGCCAAAGCCACTGAAATCATTCCCCTTTCGGTCGAATTATGGCTCGCCCTTGCACGATTAGAAACTTCCGGGAATGCTCAGAAGGTCCTCAATAAAGCTCGAAAAGCCATACCTACCTCTCATGAAATTTGGATAGCTGCTGCACGTCTTGGTGAGCAAATGGGCACGGCTTCTAAAATAAATGTCATGAATCGTGCTGTTAAAGCGCTAGCAAAGGAGTCCGCTATGTTGAAAAGAGAAGACTGGATTATCGAGGCAGAGAAGTGTGAGGAAGAGGGGGCAGTTTTGACTTGCGGTAATATCATTCGGGAGACTCTTGGGTGGGGTTTAGACGAAGACGATGACCGAAAGGATATCTGGATGGAAGATGCAAAAAATAGCATCAACCGTGGAAAGTATGAGACGGCTCGTGCTATTTATGCTTATGCTCTTCGAGTTTTCGTTACTAGCACGAAGCTTTGGCTTGCGGCTGCAGACCTAGAGAAGAATCATGGCACGAAGGAAGCGTTGTGGCAACTACTCGAGAAAGCGGTTGAAGCACGTCCTACGAGTGAAGTATTGTGGATGATGCTTGCCAAGGAGAAGTGGCTAGCCGGTGAAGTTGATAATGCACGAAGAGTTCTTGGTAAAGCCTTTAACCAAAATCCAAACAACGAGGAAATTTGGCTTGCGGCTGTGAAATTAGAAGCAGAGAACCAACAGCCAGAACAGGCAAGGGAGCTGTTGAAGACTGCACGACAAGAAGCACCAACTGATCGTGTGTGGACGAAGAGTGTAGCCTACGAAAGACAATTGGGTAACATTGACGCAGCTTTGGACCTTGCGAATCAAGGACTAAATCTATTCCCTGCTGCTGCCAAGCTATGGATGATGAAAGGTCAGATCTACGAAGGCGAAGGAAAAATGCCACAAGCTCGTGAAGCTTACAGTACGGGTACAAAGGCTTGTTCAAAGTCCGTACCACTTTGGCTATTATATTCGCGACTTGAAGAGAAAGCCGGTATGGTCGTCAAAGCACGTAGTGTTCTCGACAGAGCAAGATTGGCAGTCCCTAAATCCCCAGAGTTATGGACAGAATCGGTGAGAGTTGAACGACGCGCGAATAATACCGCGCAGGCGAAGATCATGATGGCGAAGGCTCTTCAGGAGGTGCCTAGCAGTGGATTACTTTACACAGAATCAATTTGGAATCTGGAAGCCCGAACACAACGGAAACCCCGAGCTCTGGAAGCTATTAAGAAAGTCGACAATGATCCAATCCTCTTCGTAACTATTGCTCGTATTTTCTGGGGGGAGCGAAGATTGGAAAAGGCACAGAATTGGTTTGAGAAGGCCATCCTGCTCGATAGTGATTTGGGTGATACATGGGCTTGGTATTACAAATTCCTGCTACAGCATGGCACCGAAGTAAGTTTTCCTAGGTATTGAAATGGAAATTGGGAGATAATTTTGACTAACGAACTCGTGAAGGAAAAACGTGCAGATGTCATATCGAAATGTATACTCAGCGAACCGAGACATGGAGAGTTTTGGCAGGCGGTAGCAAAGGATCCGAAGAATGCGGGGAGGGGGGTGGAGGAGACATTGAAGTTGGTTGTGGAGAAGGTGGAGTGAGATAGGGGTGTGAGTGTGGGTGAGGGAGGTGGTAATGGTTGTATGATACGTACTGAAATAAATATTCACGAGAATTGCTGGTGGGTGGGGTTGGGATCAAATTAAGCTCGTCGTATACCACTTCTCCCGTTCACGTTCATGATAATGATCAGCTCCTTCCAAATCTGTGTTCATGCATGGTGAATTGGCGTGGTGCAAATTGGGCATACGTGAATATTCTCTTCCAAGCAGGGAGCATCAGTATCAATATACGTGTGTATCTCATATTACGTGAGATTATCTCAGGCAAGTAACGGGATGTGTAACTACTAAGCAAACTCCCATGAGCAAGAGGTGCGTCTAGCTTTCTATGTGTTGATAATAACATCATGTACGGAATAGAAAGTGTGGATTTGGTTTTATGGAAAACTTGAAAGTTAGAGGTGGGGGGATTGGGGTTTTGGGGGTGGTCGAGAGGAGGAGACGTGCGGGTTGGTGAGATGAGGAGAGGAGAGGAGATGTAGGAGGAAGAGAAGATCTAGGAGAGGAGAGGAGAGGAGAAATAAAAGAGTAGACTAACTACTTTAGGTACTTGGGTGAAGGAAGGAAATCTTTGGAGTTCATGGCAAAAGGGTGCGCGAAGTTTGTGAAGTGCGGTTCTTCAAATGTGATTAGTGGAAATTCGGATGCTCAATTGAATGTTATCGATAGAGAGAGTTGCTGTGGGAATAGTAACCTGAGATATCTTATGCTGAACGGAAGAAATATGGGCATTCAATAGATTCCACATTCACGTAAAATGGACAAATGACAGAAATGGTGTGTGTGAAGGTATATATTTTCATCTACCAACACTATTGACTATTGGCTATCCCAGCCATTCCCAACGCTAAGTGAAATAACGATCCAATCCATCAATTGCAACCGCCATGTGTTCAAAATAATGGAATTTACTTGTTGCCGGTGAGAGAGGACGCTGGGTGGTTTTTAAGTTATTTGTTTTATTACTAAGGTTGGATTGGGGAAGAGTGAAAACATACCAGTGTTAGAGAGGGTGTCAGAGACGGAACCAAGAACACCCTTTCCTTCGCTTTGAGCATCATCAGCTCCTCCTCGGGTCTTGTCTGAAAGTTCTTGGGTGGTGGATTTGGAGTCGGCTGTGAGGATTGGGTTAGCATACTGTATGAAGACGAAACTTGAGGTGATGGAGTGATGGAAAAGGAACATACATGGTTGAACGGCAGAAGCAGCCTTGTCAGCGCCTCCAGAGATGTTCTCGCCGATCTTGGTACCGGTGGACTTTTGGGAGTCTGGGGTGACTTTTTCGGAAACTTGTTCTCCAACACCTTTACGGAGATTGTCAGACATGTTGATGGATGTGTTTTGAAGGATTTTTTGTGGTTTTGAAGTTTAGTTTTCAAGTGTGAGTGGAGTTGAGAATTTGTTGATGTGAATGAAGAATGGAAATTGAGAGGAAGAGAGGTTCTTCTTATACTTGGAGATGCAGGAAAACCTATGACACTAGTCACGGATCCAACAAGATAGCATTCTTTCAAACCTGCTTTGAAGATAGAGGAGGAGGATGCTCCTTCCAAACCTGCTTGACAGTTCTTATTACTGTTTTGCTTTGCTTGCTCCCAGACACATGTCAATATTGAGGAACCTATCAAATGTGGAGTATATCTCAGCTCAGAACACTTGCCACACTTGGGCATGGGGTAAGTTCTAACAAACATGTCAAAATAAGAACGTCATTTCTCCACGAGGAAACGCCACAGGTCGCATGATCTTAATTGTGGCTGTTTGTCTATTTGTTCATTTGTTCGGATGAGAGCCTCCAATTTGTATATGCCACTGCATGTCGTGGGGTCCCACGAATAAGGACCGATCGCCATACTCATTGTACGCAGTAGAGATTTACTTCGCTTATGAGCCTTTTTTTTTAGAATCCCATGTGAAAGAGAATTGCGTGAGAGATCCTGTTCCTCCTTATCCATATCCATACAACAGATATGATGTAATATCTAACAGGGATATATGTGTCGTCATTTCCAACTTTGAAAGATGGGAATTGGAATTGGAATGGAAATAACAAAAAATATTATGATGATGTTTGTTTGTTTGCGAAGGCGTTTATCGTCTTGTAAGGTTAATGGCGAAGAGGTCAATCCAATATGTCAATAATTATATTGGAGAAATGAATAATAATGACACAATAAAAGAATTATCAAGAGCATGGAATAGATGAAGAGTTCTGAATCACAAACACGTGATGAATGAAGGGGAGGAGGAGATTTCTCCGTTTTGCCATAATTTGATATGATATCATGGATATTAGAACCAGCAATTTCATAAGGGGGGGAAAGAGAAGCTAGAAATATGTTTCAATTAAATTAGCATTCCCCAGCCAATCAGATTGTTAAACTGATTGAGAGATTCAAACGCTCCTCTGGTGGTCTTCGAACTTATTGTCACGCCTACCAATCTGTGTTGTAATATGTATTAATTATATTGTTGTCGAAATATAATCTCCCAGGATGGCCAGCTACAGGATGAATACCGTTCTTGGAAGCACATTCAAGAGAAGCAGGCTCAACTGGATGAAGTTGGGGAGTCCAAGCAAAAATAGAGGGCTGTTTTTGGTGATAATTTGTATCAGGTTTGCTGGACAGAAATTCGACGTCTAAGGACCTTCTGGTAATTAAGGTTATCAGCCGGCTCATCGACTCATGATATGAGGCCTCTTTAAACTGACCTTTCGAAAAAGCTTTTCGTAGGCAAGGAAAACTTTACAAGCCATTCAAGAGTTGAGAGATATGATTGAGATCCCAAGCGAGGAAGAAAATTCGCATAAAGTTAACCGGTTAACAGACCTTTCTGGTGCTACGGCATTCTGTAAATCACTTTTCATGATACCCTGACCAGAACCAAAACATGCTCGAATGTGATACTATTCGGTACAACTCCACTCCACTAGGTGCGATTTTGCAGCTTAACCAGTGCTTCATTATACATTCCTCCATCTTAGTCAAACCTTAAAACCTTAAACCAGTCGACCTGATTTGTAGTTATCGTTCGCATCTGACTTCTCCTTCGCCTTGTAAAGAACCTCCGGATGCCTATGCACACTCGGCATCATACCCAAACCAATAGATCTCCTAATTGCCTTCGCAATCTTTCTCTGATTGACCGGTCTCAACCCAGTTTCCTTACTCCCTCTAATCCTTCCCATAGGCGTTACGTATTCTGACATGATTGAGAAATTCTACATTACTAAATTAGTATTGCTCTGCCTTCCCTCTACTCCGCATCGTCCTCGTCTCTCATCCCAAGAACAATAAAACTAACCTTATAACTGCCCGAAGCTATGGGATCAAATGCAACTACATCAAAAACGTCCCTCGTTACCTTTCCTCTTTTCTTCCATTTCGCCGATTCTACCCCACTCAAATCGTGCGGCGCATAAACATCTCCAGCCCTCCACCTCCGATGTATTTGTTTCGTCAAGTCCGATCTTATATGAGCCGTTGTAGATTCCTGGACTAGGGTTTGTGAGTTCGCTTTGTTCTCGGCTTCCGTTCTCCTAGCATCTGTATCTCTAGCATCCTTTCTCTCTTGTGCTGCTTGTAAAAGAGACTGCATGGCATTGAAGCCCAATCTTTCGGTGGAAGGTAATTCTGCGAAGTGCGTTAGCAATTAGCTTGACGATTGTAAAATTGTGCTACTTACCAGCGAGCGCAACTCTACTAGTTGAGAACCCCATCCCCAGGCTCGGTATTGATATCGCGTTTCGCACTGCGCTTAAGCATTGTAGTCGAGGAGGCATGGTTAATATTTTTGAACGAGTCAATATCATAACCACTTGATGTACTCAGTACCAAAATCTTGGAGCATGCAGAGCGGGCCGAAGACCCGCATCGGAGGATAGTTCTACCGAAGACCCGCCAAAAAATATTTCGATATCTAGCACTGGTTTGTGCCTGGAGCCAACAAAGTTATTTCTTACAATTGAGTCAAATCTCATAAAATGGTTCGTAAACTCAAGCATCACGAGCAGAAACTCCTCCGAAAGGTCGATTTCACGACCTACGCATCAGATAATAATCATCGAGATGCGGCTGTTATACGAAGATATGCGATACAGAAACCGGGAGATTATCAAAAGTACAATAGACTATGCGGTGTATGTTTCCTTTTCCTATATGAAAGTTTCTTCATATACTAACACATCTAAAGTCCCTGCGCCAACTCGCTCACAAGCTTACACTCCTCCCTCCCGATTCCCAAGTCCGTTTGAAGCATGAACAACTTCTCCTCTCCAAGCTTCATGACATGGGCATCCTACCTTCAACCGCTTCAACTTCTAAACTTTCCTCCGTCGAATCTCACGTTACTGTGTCCGCATTCTGTCGAAGACGTCTACCGGTGGTTATGACTAGGTTAAGGATGGCAGAGACGGTACAGGCTGCGAATAAGATTATTGAGCAAGGACATGTTAGGGTGGGCACTGATACGATTACGGATACGGCGTTTTTGGTTACGAGAGGAATGGAAGATTTCGTTACCTGGGTCGATGGCTCAAAGATCAAACGAAACATCTTGAAATATAGAGAGAAATTGGACGATTTTGATTTATTGTAAAAGGATTAGGGCAGAATTGGTTGGAGTTTGTGAGTTTGGGAGTCTGGTAGAAGGATCCATAAAGGATACTTTCAGGCATTTGATGAATGAAAGGACTTGTAAAGTATGACAAGAATTGATGATCTAGATCGTCTGAAATTTCCCGAGGAATAGTCGTCATGTAGCGCTAGAAGGAGTGATAGTCAATTCGTGACGGGAAAGGAAAGAGAAGAAACGGTCGGAACGTCTTCTTCCCTGTTGCGGGGTATCATGGCTTCGGGTTCAAACTCGGACGCGTTTTCAATCTCATGAAGGCTGCCCGTGGAACACCACTTGCAGGAGCACGCTAAGATTTGAGAAACGGACAATGCAGGAAAAATCCATTAGGAACTGCACAAAGCCTTGCAGCCAGAAGCATTCTTACTGGGTCGGTCCGCCATAAGAGTCCAATTTGAGTCCACTGTGAAGGATCTTCTTTTAGATATTCTGATATCTCATCTTACTTGCTGATGTTTAGAGTATCCTCATTGTATGATACCATTTTAATAATTGAACCACCGTTTTGCAAAACAGTGTTGTGGCAAGTGTCACCAATCACATCAATCACATCAATGTCTTCAACAGCTGTGTAACGAAGTAGTCAAACGTCAACAAGGCTCGTAAAACAGTAGCATTCTCAAATTTGGTGGAGTCAAAGAGTGTTTTACATCATCACGTCCCTTCTTTTTTCACCATGCAGTATGTCAGAGTAATGTCATTTAAGAAAGTAAAGCAGTCTGTTCTCTATTCAAAAACTTCAACAGCAGCTAAAATCGTTCGTGAAGTTGACTTCTATAAATCCCACCCGAACAACCGTCAAGCATGATAATAACTCAGCCGGCTGACCACCCGGAGTTATCGCAAATTCAATATCAAATGATATAAAATAATACACACACCATCTATGAATCTCACTTTCTCAATCCGAAGCTACCCCTGTGCATAAATGCCATTGCACCTCTGTTTCCAGCAACGCCACTTGGAACACTCTCGATCCGACTTTCATCAGCTTGGGCGATGATTGTTGGCCTAGTTTGTTCAATGACAGGTGTATTTCCAGTGCCCGCTTCTAGCACGCGTGGTTCAATGGCGACTGCCGTTATGGACGCAGCAACGGAAGAAGTTACAGTCGTAGAAGTAGGGATGCCGTAATAAGTCTTGGTTGGATAGAAATTCGGTTCTTGAACATAAACTGTTTGTCCGCAGGTAACCCAGGCAGCAACAAATTCTCCAGTGCTGAGGGCACTGACAGGAATGGTCACACCCGCGACACCCGAGTTGCAAGACGACGTGGAAACAAAAGCAGCGGTTGAAGAGGCCAGTGTTGCTGATGTGGTATTTTTAATTTGAGAAGTTGGAGCAGGAAATGTTGGTGTAGGGAAGCTATATGGCGTATTAGACCCAGCACTAGTTCCACCCGCGTTGACGCTTGATGTTGAGGTTCCTGAAATGCCCCATACCGTAGCAGGGAAGAAGTTGGGCTCTTGAATGTAGACGGTTTGGCTTGAAATGACGACAAAACCAGCCTAGTTCACTTAAAATTAGCATTGGTTTATTTTTAAAAAACTAAGGGTCAACCGCATATGATCTTGGAGTTCGTGGAAATCAAAGTCAATTGGGAGGAGGAAAGTCAAAATTCTCAGTCAATAGTATTTGACTTACTGTTTCACCAGTGGTTAAAGCAGATGTAGCGAGAGTAGTAAAGAGACCAAAGACGCCAGGAATTCTGACAGCTGTAGTAGCTTCGTCAACACTGACGCTGCGTTTGATAGGGTTCGCTAATACACTGGCAAAGAGCAAAGTCGCAACAGCCAGAAAGTGCATGGTAATTGTGGAAGGAAACATTTCAAAGCCCTTGTCTGTATGTTTGGAGTTGTTTGTGTTTTGTTTATTGTAGTATAATGAGTTGGAAGTATGAGGAGGGAAAGTGATGAAGCCATTTAAAGGGAATTAGAAAATTAGAAAAGACAAGACGAAACACATAAGAGATTAAACAATAATCAAAATTTCCATTAATTAGCCGAAGCTCTGTTTTCAATTTTAATTTTTGTGTGTGTTAAAGCTCCGAGTTTCAAGTTTCCACAGTATTCACCTTGTTGGACAATAAGAAGGAAGGTGATATGCTCTCTTGGAAGACCGAAAGGCCGAGCAAGTGAATTGGAATCAGACTCATAATGAACATGTATGAATGACACAGTGGATAGTTTGAGAATACTGAAGATATGACAATGCCAAAGCATAACAAATACCATGTAGCAACCAAACAATACCTCATAAGCTCAATGTGACTTCCTTATAAGGAGCATGCTAGCTATATTTTCCTTCCACACTGAGACTAATCTAGACAAAAGCTCAGTAATAACATCTTGAAATATATAGATTGATATTCAGAGAGGAAGACACCTCCAGGGACCTGGAAGTCAATGATTATCGTCCCGAACATTCAATGTTGCCCCTCATCAACCCAGTACTAATCACATTCTCGCCTATCAAAGCTCACCTTGAAATTATTTCCGCATGTTGTAGCAGGGTATCCCTTAGTGGTGTGTATAGTTTAATTGGACTCCTCAAGTAATCTCGGCCTTTGTAAAGATGTATTGGAAAGCGGGGAAGATGGGCAATACAATCTGCATATATATATTTCTCTTCCTTCCATCAAGATCCAACTTCTTGTTTACAACAACCATCTTGATCCATCAATTTCTACAAGTACTATCAACCATTTTGTGCACACTTGAATATCATATCAAAAGACTACTTCTATTCTTTGAAAGATGAATCCTTTTAGGGGTGACTCTGCAGGGAGCGGTAAGTTACCTTCTCCGATTTTATCAACGTGTCTGCTAGATCGTGGTCTGAATTATACTAATATTATTCACAGGCAGCAATCAAGAAGAAGGTGAAGCCGAAGGGCAGCAACCTACTCGGTATTCTAACCCTGTCCTTTCTTCCTTGTATACTCTAACAACTTTCTAGGTCAACAGACAACGCCGCCAATTCCGACCCAGCTCAAGACCAACCTTCAACTGGCCACAGGCACACCCTCTCCCACTCTTCCTCGGTCCTCCCACACTACTGGGCACCTCAACCCGTCTATCCGCCCTCTGCTTCCTTCCCAAATAACCCACTCGATAGGAGTAACTTCCAAAGAAGAGACCAGCCACCCTTCTCTTCTCTCCCCATGAACCAACCCGGCTCGACTCCTCAGTCTACGAGACCACCCAATCATGGGTTCTCTTTCCCGCCCTCGGGAGCACCCAATCATGGGTGCTCCGCCCCTCCTGCGGGAGAGCCAAACCAGGGATCTCTCTCCCTATGGGGAGCACCCAATCATGGGGTCTCTGCCGGGTTCTCCCCAGGAGTGGGTGCCGCCTTGGCCGTGGGTGGTGGCATGAGTAATGTCGCCGCTGGTCCCGATCCAAATCGTGTTATCTCCAAGAGAAGATACACCAAACGCAGACCAAAATACGGGCCCGAGGGTTCAGTTACTACCAAATTACCGGTGGCAAAGAAGCCTCAACAGCCATCTTCCGGCAGCGCGACATCAAACGCCGAAGACACAGTTTACGACCAGATGACTAGGAACATTAGTAAGTATTTCTACTCTTGTATATTGCTTTGACTTGCTGATTATTTCTAGACGCTGCAATAGCCAGCATGAGTTCTGTTGTCGCAGACGTTTCAGCTCTAGCTCACCGTGAAGTAGCCAATGCAGCTTCTGCCAGAGCTGCTGGTTCCGAGAATAATCCTGCCACAGATAGAGAGGATTCTGCAGATGAAGATGCAGAAGAAGGTTAGTTACTTATATAATTCATATTAATACTCCATTCTCTAACAAGCTCTAGATCCCACCGGACCTTCTTCATCTTAAGTATCGTCGCCACATGTCCCATACCCAGTCAACACTGGACACACCGTACACACCGTACACCAGACACACCGTAAATTAGACACACTGTACACCGGACACACCGTACACTGGACACACCGTACAATCAATGGCCTCGATGGATCGGATGCATATATGATATCACGCACCACAGACACAACAGCCTTGTGTTCTTCCTCGCATATCATTTGGCCAGGCGTTACAAATAACTAAGCAGGGCTTGGTACACCATGCCTCCTTTTGCAGTGTGCTGTGGATGGAAACTCTAGTCTTCAAACTAGAGAAATTACATTTCTTGGATCCGAAACGGGCTTTTGGGATGGCTTTCGTCAATTGTAAAAGAATAAATTGGATACCGTTGGCATATCCAACATGGTTTCAAGATAGAATATCTTGATTGTTTAGTTGGAGAGTGTGTCTTTTGAACCTTTCTACCATGGCTCTGGGATACCATTATTTAGTTGTCCGGTACAAGGAGCAATAATTAGTACATATCAGCTAGCTGCTCTTGTCTTACTAGTTTGAATGTTTGGTGATGTGAATGTTTGGTGATGTGAATGTTTGGTGATGTGAATGTTTGGTGATGTGAAGTGCTACAGCAAAGCATACATGCTCAATGCCCATAAACTAAATATCATTTTTCTTTCATTAACTTTCCATTAGTATTCAAAGGCTTAGAACTCATAGTAAAAATGACTTTTAATTATTAAATTCACGATTCTAGATGAAGAACACATGTCAGCATGAACAAACCTACTCTTTGGTTCAGACCCAAAAGTCTTCCTAGCCCTTTGCCTGAATCTAACTATAGTCGGCTTTGAGTCTTTACTTAGCAATTTTCTATTTTTTCAATCTCTGACATCCTCCTTCTTACAATCCACTAGGCCCGATAATCTTGAAGACAATGAGATCATATCTCGTTTGTTACTTGGTCTCATTTTCCTGGTTTTAAGGAACCATGTTGAATAGATGAATGATTGTTTGCCTATATCGAAGTATGAGAATCGTTTTCACAACTGTTATTTGTTCATTAAAAGGAAAACTTACCCTACGAACAAATCCCTTGGCTACTCATCTCCCATCATAACTTCTCTCAAGCCCGATGAGCACGGAAGTACCAACAGCATGTAAACAGTAAGATCTTGCAGCAGTTAGTTACCTTTCTTATATATAGAGTATTGAGTAACCATGCATGCTAGAATACAACCTGAGCTGGTGTTCTCTGTCTGGAGAGACTTTGGCGCCGGAGCTGGAGGAACTTGCTTGGTATACTCAAATCCACAAAGAAAACTAGTAAGTTACATTATTACAAGTGAGTTTAACATATGATTGTGAATTTGATATGAGGATTTCATCAAAGATATGAAGAATTTAAGAAGAAAAAGGCATTAGATTGACTAGACTGAAGGGTTCTTTGGTTACATTAACCATGATTCTTCCCAATATGAATTTTATTGAATTTGAGGTTTTTTTTATAACTAAGTCCAAAAATAGCTCAACAATGATAGCTCTGGGGACTTCAAATATCCCCCATTCCTAAAAATCACAGTAAGAACTCTCATATATTCGTAGACCCATAAATAATAAACACGCACTACAGCCCACGAGAGGCTCTAGTATATAACAAGAGTATACAGAGAGAAAGTTAACTTCGCACTTAGCACTTGCTCAGCAAATAGCTAGCGGTGATGGGTATGTATACCAATACATGAGTACTGGATATAATCATGGGACCTGGAAGGGCACGAACTATATGTGCTTACTGATAAACACTCGTCCTCACTGTTGAGCTTGAAAATCGGATCGTGGATTCACGACTTGGATTCAAATGTATTATTTTATAAGCCTATCACTCAAGTCCGACGATACTCTCTTAAGGATATTCTTGGCATGAGGTTTCTGGATGAGACGATTCCACTATATGTACGGATGTATGATCTGGTGGATCTTCGGTCGATTTATATGGTTGAACGGGAGGGGTTTTAATAATGATTCGAGAGATATCATGGGTTGGAGGCCAAATTTGGGGTTGTTAGGCGGCGTTGAAAGGAATGGGGTTGAGGTTTGATTCTGGAAGATGTCGTTCTGGTGTTCTGGGTTGTGATGGTATAGATAGTATGAATGGTATGAATATCAATCATTACATACATCAGTAACACTGGTCCTAAAATGAAGATGGTGTGATTGACTAAAACCTGAACACAGCCAGCTGGCCACCTCCCTTCTACAATGCCCCTTAACATGTACATGTTACAACCATGAATGCTCTCGGAGCTACAAAGGACCCAAAGAAACATGACCATTTAATCTCGTATATTGAGCGATATGAGGAATTCAAGATCTACCACAAAGCTTAATGGTCTCTTGCTGTATGATATCAATACAATGATCATGAGGGCTTAAAAGCTTGGGGATTAGGTTAGCGATATCTTGTGCTAAGCCTCATCACTCCTCATTTTATACATAGCCACATGGCATTTTCATGTCTTTGAAACTAGAAGGCACTCATGTACACTCATCCGATATCTATATGTTCGATGTATAAAACATCAAGCCTTGCTCAAAGTATAGCAGAACTATTGATCCCTTTTTTTGTTAAAGTTCTATTATTATATTGGATATATATATATATATATATACAACTTTTGCCCAACCAATCAGATACCCAACACTATATAGGTTACTCTCATCAACAAAAGCCTTAAACCAAGCCCGGAAAGGTACCTACCTAGTAGCCTTTATACAGTACCTATTAGATCCAAAAGCCTGATCATTGACAGGGTGTAAATCCTTATTACTCTTTCTACCTACTCGGTCTCTCCCGATAATCCCGTCTCCCGTCTATAGAAACTTAATAATAATAATGGATGTGGCGCAGTAGGATATAAAGATTTACCTAGTAGGTATACCTACTTAGGTAGGTATGAATAAGCGTTGAATTTTATATGCGGCTCTAAAAGGTCTAAAAGGTCTAAAAAGGATTAAATATTACAATTTACACTAAAAGCCGGCACTAAAATGTTAACAATGTTATTAGATTTTTCGGTAAAAGTACTAGGTACTGGTAGTAGGTATATATATTAGGTAATCCCATATACCTACGTCTGATTATTACCTACTTTTCCAGATGTACGAGTACGTCATGGTTTATTATAAGCGAGTGAATTTAATTTTTAAATAGATGTCGACAGTTCACCTTAATCTGCATGTGCGGAAGATGCAGAAGCTGCAGAAGCTGCAGCGAGAAGCTGCGAGAAGCTGCACATGTTGGTCATTTTTACAGGGAGGGGGTTTACAGGGATTCGTCCTTCAGCCTTCAGCCTGAGACGTTAAAACCTTAAATCTATCATTTGGATGCTAAATATCTTAAAGTGTGTGTATAT
Organism: Myriosclerotinia curreyana; assembly: GCA_002162495.1. Taxonomy (NCBI): domain Eukaryota; kingdom Fungi; phylum Ascomycota; class Leotiomycetes; order Helotiales; family Sclerotiniaceae; genus Myriosclerotinia; species Myriosclerotinia curreyana. The sequence continues at coordinate 77,501 of NGKJ01000128.1, read as the reverse complement.
AAATATTTATATTTATATTTATATTTATATTTATATTTATATTTATATTTATATTTATATTTATACTCTATTCGTATTATTATTATTAATATTATAATTATTATTATCATCTACTCGATAACTCCGTACTCCTTACATTATTAACGCAAAATCCTAACCTCATTCTTCATTCTTCATCCCAAGTCCCCGCAGCAATCAGAACCCCTCCCAACCCCCCGTTCTCACAACCATCACCACCAAGTCACCCCCCCCTCTCACCCCCTCACACAAAATATCATTCTCAACAATACATTCATTCATTCATTGAAACATTCAAGTATCTATCTTTTGTGTAGGTATCACGAGTGATGAGATATGCTTATGCGCCAGGAGATTATATGTGCATAAGGCTGTGAAACGAAATCAATTCATCAATTCAACCCAACCCAACCAACCCAACCCAACCAACCATTCAAATCCTACTACTACCTACCTAGTAATCATCTTATTCACTTACGAAAGTGTAATAATAATAATAATAATATTAGAGAGAGAGCAAGGGCAATAATAGGAAATAATAATAATAATAACAATAATAATAATAATAATAATAATAATAATAATAATAATAAT
>NGKJ01000128.1:63067-76013 GCA_002162495.1 Myriosclerotinia curreyana | reverse complement strand
ATAATAATAATAATAATAATAATAATAATAATAATAATAATAATAATAACAATAATAACACACCCACACCCACACCCCATCAGCAAAGCCTCGATTCAACAAGCGCAGGCCTTCTTCTTCCCTATTCCTACTTCCTACATCCTACATCCTACCCCCCCCACCAATAAATAATATCCAACAACTTTCTTTTCTTCTTTTCTTCTTTTTTATTAATGTTTTACAACCAAAAAAATATACTCACAGTCATATTCTGTTGTCTAAGGACACATCTACTTCACCTTTAGATTTTGTCAATAATCACAAGGGTAAAACAAAAACAAAAAAACAAAATGCCTGAAAGAGTTGTGCGCAGCTCTTACCATGACAGAGACCGAGAGGTTGACTACTATTCCTCCTCCGATGATGATGAGAGGTCATCTTATGGTCGGTCAAAACCAAATGGTAGTACTTATCGCACCGTCCAACGCTATCGAGTCACACCCAGTCGAGTCGAGGAAGTAGATGATACTCGATCCGTTCGTGCTTCTCACAAGGAGTATGAAAACCGAAGAGGTGATCGAATTGAAGTGGATCGTCGAGTCGAGATTGATCGCGAAAATGATCGATATGATGCTGAAGTACGACGAACGGAGCGCATCGAGGTGGATCGCGAAAGATATGAATCAGAGCCAAGAAGAACGGAGCGAATTGAAGTCGATCGACGAGTTGAAGTTGATCGTGACCGATACGAACCCGAAAGACCTAGATCATCTATCGATTTCGACCGAGCTGTCGATTACCAGAGAACTACAGTTGACCGGGCTAGAGAATCCGATCGTGAACGAGACCGCCCTAGAACAGTAGTCTATGAGCGGGAGCGGGAACGGGAACGAAGCAATAGCCCCTTACCTTGGGAACGTCGTCGCAATGACAGACCATGGGAGACGGACCGGGACGCTCGGGAGACCCGCGAGACTGATGTTACAGTTGAGAAAACAATGGCTCGACGTCATAATGAACCATATGAACTCGAAAGATACACCCGAGAGACCGATTACTACGATCGACCAGAACCTACCCCACCACCAATTATCATTCGTCAAAGAGCTCCAGAACCTCAAAAAATCATTGTGCAAGAAGCTTCTAGTCCCGCTCCACTTATTATACCACAGCCTTCGCCAGAACCACAACGGGTTGAAGTTATTGAGAGAAAGACGGAAATACAACAGGAAATTGCCCCAAGACCCGAGTCACGCAGAGAAGAAGACGAGTACTATTATCGCAGAGATGTTCGTGAAGTTGGTGGAAGAAGAGAACGCGACGACGAACTTGTTGCTTATGATCGCCGAGACAGTCGTTACGATGATGGATATGATAGTGAAGATTATATCGTACGAAAGAAGGTTATGAAAAGAGAAGCACGTAGTCATAGTCCTCATCATAGAAGACATTTGGCAGAAGGCGCTCTAGCTGGAGCTGGTGCAGCTGCTCTCTTGGCAAATCATAGGGAGAAACAAGGAACTGAAACAGCTCATCGTGGTAGATCTGTTATTGGTGGAGCTGCTTTGGGTGCGATTGGTGCTGAAGTGGTTACAAGAGCACGCAGTCGATACCGCGATAGTCGTGAAGGTAGAAGCAGGTCAAGATCAAGCAGTCCACATGGTCATCACAAATTGAAGACAGCTCTTGGCCTGGCAGCTGCTGCAATTGCCGCTGGAGCTGCTGTCAAGTATGCTCAAAATCGAACTGCAAACAAAGAAGAGTTGGTTCGCGGTAGAAGTCGACAAAGAAGTATTTCTCGTGGTCGACGTTATTCTGATGGCGATGAGTATTGGTCCGATGAAGAGTATGAAAAGCGTACTACACGAACGCGAAGTAGGAGCAAGAGCATACATGCTGATCCCGCGCATCGTAAGAAATCTATGGCCAAGGCTGGAGCTGGAGCTGCTATAGCCGCCGGTGTCGCAGAGCACTTCCGAAACAAATCTCGCAAACGTAGTGGTCAACGATCTCAATCACGAGTACGAACTGCTGCGGAGATTGCTGGATCGGGTCTAGCAGGTGCTGCCGTGGCTGGGTTATACGAGAATAGAAAAGCCAAGCAGGAAGCTGAAGAAGATGATGTTCATGAGAGACGGGATAGAAGGAGAAGTAGAACTAGGAGCAGAACTAGAAGCAGGTCGAGAGCCAGATCTACAGGAGTATATTCTGATCCAGGTGTTGACCCAGAATTAGGGATGGTTCAGTACGGTACTGAACCCGTATACACGCACCAGCAGCCAGCACCACACGATCGACCTAACGAATACGATCCAGCTGTTGCAGCGGCCGCAGCTGGGGCTGCTTACGGTGCTACCAGACGTAGTCGAAGTCGATCCCACCGACGAAGACGAGACTCATCGACGAACGAAGATGAGGAACGACCACGATCACGAAGTAGAAGCCGGAGCAGAGTTCGAGATCTAGCTGCTGGTGCGTTGGGTACGGGTGCGGCCGCTATTGGGATTAATGAATATAGAAAGAGAAAAGAGAAGAAGGAGAAGAAGGAGAAAAAGGATGCAGAAAAACATGAGCGTGAGCGCGAACGAAGACGTGAGGACCCCCAGCACTCAAGACCAAGTTCCCGGTCGGTTTCCCCGTCGGAAATAAGATCGTCTTTATCCAAAAGATTTTCGAATCTAATCCCTAAAGCCCCTCAATAATTATGTTCTTTTCATTTTCGTGTCCGTAGGCACTTCAAATATCTATTAAATCATTTGTTTCGAGTGCATCGACATCATGTACCATGGCTCTCTTTCTTTTTATACTAACATACATTTTTCAATCAGGCTATGAAGACGAAGCATCACCTGAGAGTTACTACACTAATTTCCGTGATGATACTTATTCTCCTTCGCCGCCTCACGCTTCTAGTGGTTCGTACTATCCTGAAAATCATCAATTTTCACCACCTCCTACATCAGCGCCAGAAGGCTTCACTCATCATGGCAACCGATCAGCCCCAGAAGTTTTCACCCATCATGGAAACAAATCTACCCCCTTTGTTAACGAAATACCTCCTATACCTCCTTATAATCCGCAAGATTATGCAGGTCAACGTCCTGCAGTCCATGATCCTCTTGTCAATTACCCACCTGTATCCAGAGCTCCTGGTGACAATGTGAGTGATCCCGAACCTCTTATGACAGTACCTCCGCACACAAGAGAGGAATCTTACATTCCTTTACATGAAACCTCTCCACTTGAAACTGATCATGTTTACGACCGGGAGGGTGCGTTTTGCCTCTATTCATATCTTTCCTTTTGTTCCCATGCGCGTTGTAAATTTACCCATGTACTAATATTTGTACCCCAATAGATCGTCTGAATCCATCAACACCCGCATCACCCGTCTCCCCAATCGAACCTACCCCCTCAAATAAATCCGTCATGTTCGCCCCTCTTTCCCCTACTTCCTCTCGGCGTCTAGAACGTATCCGCAATGCAAAAGCAGATCAATCAACCTCCACAGTCAACACATATGAACAACCAACCCCCTCCTCCGACCGCCGTTATCGCCGTAGAAGAAGGCGCAACTCAGATCCTTCTTCCGATCGTCCTTCCAGACCTAGGAAACATCGAAAACATAGGAAGGTAAGAAATAGCGATGAGAGTGCTAGTGAGAAGAGTGGAGATAGTGATGGGGATGGGGATGGGGATATTGACAAGGATGTGGAAATTTTACCGGAAAGATTTGATAAAGAGGGGAGACCTTTGGTGCGGGATGCGAGGGATCGGAGTGAGGAGAGAGATATAGCAAAGGAGTTTGGGGGTGGAAATGAAATGGTTGAGAAGGTTGTTAGGGGTGTTGGGGAGGTGGTAGCGGGGAAGCAGTCGTGGGGCGATCTTTTGATGGGGTTGGTTAAGGAAAGAGGGTTGGCGGGGGGTGATGAGGTGGATCTGGAGGAGAATGGTGCGAGGGATGGTGGGAGGGAGAGGGATAGGGAGAGAGCAAAGAGGGAGAGGAGGGGTAGTAGGAGTCGAGGGAGGGAGAAGGAAAGGGAGAAAGATTAGTAGGATAACTAAGTCTGGAATTTGATTTCGGAGTCGTGCTTCTTTTTATTTGCCAATTCGGGATGGGTATATGAAACGACGTTACGGCCGAGGAAAAACCATACCACATCGATGTTTTTTGCTTTTTAATTTACTTTACATGGCTCTTTTTCATTTTTGACTTTGGAAGTGGGTTTCCTCGTTGGATTTTGCGCGACTTGGGATATTGCGTCAGTTTTGCGTTGCATTGGATTTCTTGCTGCGAAGAGTTTATGATATGAGCGAACGAAGATATCACGAAATGAAAGATAATGAATGGGACATGGATATGAAATACCCGATATAGATTATGAATGAATGGATTAATGACGATTTGGCTTTTGGGATTTGTGAATTGGAATTTGAAAGTGTGTTCGCCATTGGTTTGATGTGCAGATTTTTGATGTATGCATATGTATATGTATATGTATATGTATATGCCTTCCTTCCCTTCGCTACTCTATACTGTGCTATGCTATGCTATTTATATGTATGTACTAGGTAGACCTTTCGATCCGGGTATCATCTGCTCGCTCAAAAATCTTAATATAATGTCTGTTTCTCTAAATGGATCAGACCGTTCGCTGGCTGCGGAGCAATAAATGATTAGCATGTAAATTCAGTGCAACTTCAACGCAACTTCATACACTGAAACTGTAAAGTGGACGAAAGACATTCCAAATGGAAAAGAAAGGGTACACATACCGGAATAAACTGTCTCAATTTAATGCCCGCCTGACCAAAGACTGTCGCCGTCTCCGCATCCATACTATATCCTTGACTATAAACCACCTCTGAAATTCCCACTTGCACAATCTTGATACTGCATGTTAGACAGGGACATGTATCGCAATACAGGATGGCATTTTCACGGACTCGTTCTCGGCCGGCTTCTAGAAGGGCATTTTCTTCTGCGTGAAGGCATAGACATGTACCAAGTCCTACACCAGAACCTTGCCCTTCGTTACACCGGGCACATCCTCCTTCCCCGCAGTTTAGTAAGCCTCTGGGTGTGCCATTGTAACCGGTTGATATAACTCGTTTTTCGCGGACCAAAACGCACCCTACGCGGCGTTTCATGCAGTTACTGCGTTGAGCGGCGAGAGAAGCCAGTTGCATGAAATATTGATCCCAACTTGGTCGAAGACGGTCTTCATTTGTCAAATCGAGTTTTCCGAGTGTAGCATATAGATGGGCGAGGTCGGATGAGGTATTGAGGAGACGGATGGTCGCGCGGGATATGAGGGATTGGAGACCGTGTTCGGGATCGTAGAGGTGGTGATCGGAGCGGAGGAGAAAGTCTTCGAGGGTGAGGGGGGTGGAGGGGGAGTTGGGTCGTGCTTGGAATCTTTTCCAGCGGATCGAGACGGGGGCGTCGACGCTGACGAGGATGAAGAAGGGCCGACGGAGGAGCGCATCCAGGATGGCTTCCGTGTATATGTTTGTTATTACCCAGCGTTCGCGCCAGCGTTTGGTGACGAAGTCGAGGAGGTCGGTGGTGCTGGTGAAGGTATATTGGGATTGCGATTTAGGTATTGATTTTTGTCTCAGAGTTATGCCATCTTCTTCAATTTCTGATTCTCCATTTGTGATTTGTTTGGCCTCTGTAGCGCCATTGGTGATTCGCGTAGAGCTTTTGTTTCTCTGATCTGGTCGAAGGTATAGATGCGTAAAGCCATGGTGCTCTACAAGATATTGTGCGATTGTGCTCTTCCCGGCACAAATTCCTGGCTCAAAGATCAGTTATATATCGGATAAATAATTGGCATATTCACTTACCTCCACAAAGACCGATTAACATGATTCCAAATTCTTTTCTTGAAAGAAACAACTTTCTATAAAACTTTTACCACAATTGTTGCCTTTATCCAGCGAATGCTTGTGCTTCAACATGTGTGGAGGGAAATATTGTCGATTCCACTGGAGGATTGATATAGCAGAGGCAGCTCATAGAGAAACCACAAGGAATTTGCCGGAGTTTCGCCGGTTGAGTGATTACATAAATACAGACCATGTGAGTTGTATCCTTGTCTCCTTATTCCTTGTCTTACCTGATCATATCCCCCACTGTATCAACTTCCATCTATCTTATGATTTCAACCCAAGACTCATGAATCACACTTCTTACAATTTGAATTTTGACTTTGTTCATGAGTGATCTTTTCTTTCAAGAATTACCATAACCTTTCCAAAACATCAACAAAGCTGACCAAAATCCCTCGAAATTCAGAGTAAAGATTGTACTCAAGATACAGACGTTGTCTCCATCGAAGAAGGTCCTTGGGACGGAGAGGTAGAAGAGTTAATAACCTCACATTCTACGATTGAAGAATTATACAGAACTCTTCACACTAGAAGAGATAACAATAAGATCGGCATGGCTTTAAAGTTCGCCCCATTTGCTTCTGAAATAGAGCTACCATTTTATACGGCTCTTTCTCAATTAAAGATCGACTATGATAAGTTGGATGATTCTGCACGACCTGTTCTTGGTTTATATGAGCCAAGAGCTACACAAAGTCCTGATCAAAGCTCTCGTATGAGAGTTCTTGGTAATGCTTTAAGTAGTAACGAGTATGTTGTATTCACCTTCTAATTTCTGAGTACGCAAGCTGATTCTCTTACAGAGTTCCTCTTGGTCATATTCGAGCTGAGGGTAAGATCAAGAATGTCAATACTATTGAAGACTTCAAGAATATGGACAAACAGGCCATGTTACAAACTTGTGCCAAACAGGTGAGTCTCGTGATCTTTGGATATACTCGCTTCGAAATCGTACTAACAGGGGCAGATTTGGGACGCTATTAATGATGGCACCATTTATTCAATACCTTCATTGCTTTCTTCATTCACTATTTTGTCGTTTGCGAATTTGAAGAAATACAATTTCACTTACTGGTTTGCCTTTCCAGCTCTCCATTCGGAGCCGGCATGGACGAAAATTGAGCAACCACCTAAATTCAGTCCTTCAGAAACCACGGCGCTTACGGAGGAAGTTGGTACTTGGCGCTACGCCCACGATAATAGGGAGCATGGCTTCTTCCTAGCCAAGCGAGTATATAGTTCTTCGCAACAGCTCCAAGATCCGGAAAATGAGTCGACGTCTGATTTGCCTTTCAAATGGGTTGTTGGATCTTTAAGAGAATTTGAAGACGGCTTCTTCAATGGTGTAGATGCGAAAGATCAATATGTATCTTTTGTTGATCCATCTACTTATCTTGAAAATCCAGGATGGATGCTACGAAACTTGTTAGTTCTTGTTAGACGGAGATACAAGCTCGATAGGGTGCAGATACTTTGCTACAGGGATAATCACGCAAAACGGCACATACCCCAGAGTTTAATCTTGATTTTGGAGAGCATCCACGACCCAGACTACCAATCGAATGGCCCGGATGAGATACCTAAAGCCACCGGCTGGGAGCGTAACAGCCTTGGAAAACTTACTGCTAAAGTCACCAATTTGGCTCAATACATGGATCCAACTCAACTGGCCGATCAAGCGGTTGATCTAAACCTTAAATTAATGAAATGGCGCATCGCTCCTGACTTGGACTTGGATGCTATTAAAAATACGAAATGCTTACTTCTCGGAGCGGGAACCCTAGGAACGTACGTTTCGAGGCTTCTTATGGGCTGGGGAGTACGTAAGATCACTTTTGTTGACAATGCATCTGTTTCCTTTTCAAATCCGGTTCGACAGCCATTATTTGACTTCAAGGACTGTGTCGATGGTGGCTCCAAGAAAGCATACAGAGCAGCCGAAGCTCTTCAAGAGATCTATCCAGGAGTTGATAGCACTGGACATGTGATGGCAGTACCAATGCTTGGACATCCAATTACGGATGAAGCTGCTACTAAGATGAACTTTGAAATTCTACAAAAGCTCATTGAAGATCACGACGCAATCTTTTTATTGATGGATACTCGAGAGAGCCGATGGCTTCCAACCGTTATGGGAAAGGCAGCTGGGAAGATTGTTATGAATGCAGCTTTAGGATTTGACACGTATGTAGTGATGAGACACGGGGTTACTCCTGAAGATGGAGGGCCGGCTGCTCTTGGATGTTACTTTTGTAACGATGTTGTAGCGCCATCTGACGTAAGTATTTGATTTATCTCTTTTCAGATAGAACTTTGCTAACATATGCTACAATAGTCTGTAAAAGACCAAACTCTCGATCAACAGTGCACTGTTACTCGACCAGGTGTGGCTCCTGAGGCCTCTTCCAAGCTTGTAGAACTTCTCGCCTCAGTTCTTCAACATCCACTGCGAGGTGCTGCTCCAGCTCCAAAGGTCTCGGCAAACCAACAATCAGGTCAACTGGAATTCGATCGCGATCCACCCAATCATCCTCTAGGTCTCGTACCTCATCAGATCCGAGGTTTTTTGTCCGCTTACAAGACAATGCTCATTAGCGGTCCTTCCTACGATTGCTGTTCGGCCTGTTCACCAAAGATCGTTAACGCGTACAAGGAAGACGGCTGGGAATTTATCAAGCGAGCGCTAACTGAGAAAGACTACATCACGGAATTAAGTGGATTAGCAGAGGTTCAACGGAAAGCTGAAGAAGCCGCGAATGATGTGGAGTGGGATAGTGATGAGGAGGGTATGGAAGATGAAGAGGGCGAGGGCGAATTACTTTGATCTTGAGCTTTATATATGTTTCTGAACATTCAATTGGCGTTGAGATAGATCTACGAATGGATTGATATGGATGATAGGGCTTTTGATTCTACTGGCGTTTTATAGATGGTGGTGGAGGCTTTAGATTGGTTGGGGCGGCACTTCTATGGGGAGGTGCTTCTATGGGGAGGTGCTTCTATGGGGAGGTGAGGTTTGTGGTGATCTGTTTAGCAGGGGGTTCAGAGGATGGCGGGTTTTAGTTATTTGAGTTGAGGGGTAACCTTACATGAGATGAGGAAGATATTTTCAAAAAGGAATTACGATATCTTGATGCTGTCTCTACATGAACAAAAAGTGTAACTGTTACGTGTATGTTGTATGTTGGTGTCGCTATTTCCAAGTACCTAGTAAGTTTATAGGCCAAACCGAGCTGCTTCCAATGTCGAATCTTAGTGAGGGGTAGCTTTCCTCACCTCAATGATTGGCTACAATTTAGTGTGGGGCGGGATAAACGGGAGTTGCCGCACATTTTCTAAGCTTCGAATGTGATACCAAAAAAAGTTAACGAACACCTTGAAGCTTCATCAATTGTAATACTTTTCATGAACCCGTACCGAATAATAAGTCAATCAATCTTTACTGTCTATAAATTCGGTCTCAAATAATCCTCATACTCGCACATTTTTTACATAACATTACCCTTCTTTAATGATGCGCTCCCAATTGACCCGCAGAGTCTTCCGTGGACTTCTATCAAACGAAGGCCTGATATTACCATGCCCGAATCGAACGCCATCCTTATCAACACATCGTCGTCGTCGAAATGCAATTCCTACTTTACCTTACACATCTCATCGTTCTCTCTTTGGGTTCTCTCGGAAACCCCCACGACAACCCAGAGAACCAGACCTTGAACCGGGAATGAGAAAAATGGCAGAATTTAGCTTAATGACGAAGATTCATGCGAGAACTGCGAATAAGGATGATATGATCAAGGCTTTTAATGAATACTTTAAACACAAAGTTGATACGAAACGAGCGGTTAATAATATTGAGGCGTCGCATGCTTTGAGGACCTTGAACTATCTTGTTAGCTGTGGATTGGAAAAGGCACAAGTAAAGGATTTGAGGATGGCTTTGAAGGCGCTGACGATCATTCCGAAAGATGATACGAAAGAATTTTTGAAGCTGGCGAGACTTCTCTTCCTGGAGATCCAGAAGTTGTCCGGGTCCAACGAGGACGGGCCGAGTTATGAATACCTTATACAAATATTGAGTGCGGTTGGTCAATCTTTAGAAGCAAGAGAGCTCTGCGAGGAGGTTACTCGAAATTTCCTAAAAGAGAAGGAAACAACCCCGAAGGGCGAAAATTACCTATCTCGGCAACGCAATACCTTGAAATCAAACTGGCATACTGTTTTGTCTGGTTTCGCACGAGAAGGCAACGAGCCGGAACTTTTAAGGACATATGAAAGAATGGAAGAGCTAGGACTGGCACGCGGGTCCACTGGCAAAGAAATCGTCGTCAAATTTTATACCTCCAGAGATCGTGTTGCAGAAACCCAATCGTGGGTTGAGGAGGTGGGGCAAAAACCGGAAGATCTTACTCCTAGTATATTACAGGAGGTACTGAAGTTCTCTCTTCGCCATGATGATATGCTAGATTGGTGCAAAGGTATCTTTCGTATAGTACTCGAAGCAGATCGTGTGCAGAAAGAAAAATTGGACGTCGTGTATCAATGGGCTGCAAGTGCTATGGACAAAGGCGTTGAGGATGTAGAACGCATGATACGTGTCATGGATAGACGCTTTCCTGGGAATGGATCTCTGCGACCAGATATTGATACAATCAATGGCTTGGTTGAATACGCAACATCAAAGAACGATCCATATCTTGCAGAACGTTACATCTCATTAGGGCAGAAGTTCAACATCCGTCCAAATGCAAGAACTTTCATTCTACAGATGGACTATCGGGTTGGTGCTGGAGACCTTTCGGGTGCTCAAGTAGCTTATAATTTACTCCAAGCCGAGGAGATTTCAAACGGGGAAGACTTGCCTGTTATTAATAAATACGTCCGAGCTCTCTGTGCTTCTGATAATCTACCTTACAACGAGATTTCGTCAATTGTTTCCGATCTCGACGAGCGTAACGTAAGATTAGAAGCGGATACGGTTTCGGCGCTCTGCATGATGTATATCACCCGCAACGAACTTCAGGACGTAGTGGACTTATTACAAGTGAATAGTTACCACTACACTGTTGCAGAACGAGCTAGGATACGAGATGCGTTACTTTCTTTTTGTTTCGACAAAAACAACAACGAAGACCGTATATGGGACGCTTATCGTATTGTTGTCCACATCTTTGACGAAACCGATGTCCCAAAACGTACACGTATTATGAATGAGTTCTTCGATCGCAAAAGATCAGATATGGCTTGCCATGTCTTTGGTCATATGCGCCAACATATTAGTCCTACCATACGTCCTGTGTTAGACACCTACATAGATTGTTTTGTTGGAATAGCATCATGCGCAGATGGCGAATCCCTTGATATGGTTCACAATATGTTAAAAATGGACAGTACCATAGAACCTAACACACGTCTTTACAACTCTCTAATGCTGGCATATACAGCTTGTGAGGACTCTAGTCGATCCCTACATTTCTGGGATGACATCACAAATTCTCGTGAAGGACCTAGTTATAAAAGTTTAGAGATAGTATTTCAAGCTTGTCAGAGGAAACCTTTTGGTGATCGACCGGCGAGGGAAATTTGGGCCAAGATGAGGAGGATGGAGATTGAAATTACCAGGGAGGTTCATGCTGCTTATGCTGGGGCTTTAGCGGGACAGGGGAAGTTGGATGAGGTTAAGGTCTTGGTGGAGGCCATGGAGAAGGATGTAGGGTTTGGCCCGGATGTTTTGACGTAAGTTATACCTGCACCCTTTTCCTCAAAGTAAATTTGCCTAATGAAAACAGCATTGGTACCATCTATAATGCAATCCAAGGCGGCAATAGAAAGGATTTGGTGGCGGAATGGACGAAGGAATTATATCCAGAGGTGTGGGAGGAGATGGAGAAACTCGGGTTTACGGAACATGAGGAGGGTCACATGGTGTTGAATATGCCGGAGAGGAAACTTAAAGCTTAAATTTTATTTGTTTGTTAGGTAGTATCAAAGATCAATGACTTCTCAAGTTTATGAGAGCTCTAGGTTGGTGATTAGTTGGGAATCAATATATGTTATATGCGATAGTTCCGTCGAATCTTTTGGTTGTGACTTGTGCATCGTATTTCGCGCGAAACCTTGGTAGAAATGCAAGTCGTCATTTACATTACAAGGCTGAGATGCAGAACTTCATCTCTGGTAATTTGGCGGGTGATATGTTTATTCGCCTTTGCAAGCGACTCTGACTGACCGATTACAGATTAGAAATAGATCGATGCTATACTATTTGTTTCTCTCTTGGGTTATTGCTTCGCATTTGCGTTGTTTTATGTTCGTAGGAGTTCGGAATCTGTGTTGCATAATGGATGGTTTAATCTATTCGTTTCAACTCCTCGAACTCTTAACTTCAGTGCTATACTATTAATCATTATTATCAGTGGTTATAATAAATTGAAATTGAAGTTAATAACAATTCACATAGTTATACGATTGGTGATTTAAGCCAGCCTTCTCACTAGGTTGAACTATGTGGAAGTTTACGATTAGTCAATTAGTCAATAATTTGCCAAGGACTAATTTTCGGCTAAAATTCGTTTACTGTTACTAAGTCAACTACCCTAGTTTTAGGCCACCCCCCCATTTAAGCCACTTTTCTCACCAAAAAACACTATTTTTGGCATTTTTAACTTTCTTATTTATCAATAAAATTAGCTGAAAATTTAATTATAGAATCTTTATATAATTATAATAATAACTACTAAATTTCAGATTTTTAACTATTTTATATAAAAAGTTATAAAATATTAAATATTGGATTTTCAAATTTATATATAAATCCTATATAAAATTGAAAATATTATAAAACATTAATAACTTTTTGAATAAAATAATTAAAGATAAACTATAAATTTTTATTACTTTATTATAGTATATATTATAAAAAAATCAAATTATAACTTAAAATAATTAATCGAAAATAATTTATTAATAATCAAAAATTCCTTATACAAATTTTTGTATGAAACAAATTTTGATTATTAATAAATCAATATTTATTAATTATTTTAAATTAAAAAGTTGTTCTTTTTATAAT
>NGKJ01000128.1:0-62989 GCA_002162495.1 Myriosclerotinia curreyana | reverse complement strand
AACCTTAAAATTCAACATTTTATAACCTTTTATATAAAATAACTAAAAATCTGAAATTTAATAATTCTTATTATAATTATATAAAAATTCTATATATTAAATTTTATAAAATAATATTAAATTTTGATAGTTTTATAAATAAACCAAAATCATTGTTTTTGGTGTAAAAAGATGGCTCAAATAGGGGGTGGCCCAAAACTAGGGTAATTGACTTATTTAGTCGGTTATTTTTTGTCGCTTATATGCCACTCCATACTCTCCCCCCCTTCCCCAAAACAAAGGTTAAAAATTGGGCTGGGAGTGGGCCAAAAATTTAACCTTTGTTCAGGGGAGGGGATAGTAGCAGTAAGCCCGTACGCAGACCTTGAGGCTATTGCTTGTAGTTATCTGTGATTTGGCCAACGCTTGGGATACAAATTAGATATGTATTAGGGCTTATTCTTTTTGCCCGTTACATTATGCTTGGTATACCAGGGGAGATACTCGAAAGTCAAGTTGTGTTGATATTGTGTGTGGTAACTCATAGATAATGTGTCAAAGGATCTACCTTCAACCCTTCCTATTGTGATCTTGCCTGTGCCATGACACCTTCCTTCTGATCCCAAACATGACATCCCCTCTTTACGCCCCAATCTTGCTCCACAATGCTTGCCCAATACAATGTGTAGCTAATTAATTCCTGTAAAAACAGCAAAATTCAAGAACCCTCGACCAAAAAACTCCATTCGCTGCCTGTATTGGATTTCGATTGGGTTGATGGGGTGGCTCTCCCCTTGTCGCAGCATCCATCTATAGGGAGATTTGACGAGGTTTGACCAGAAGGGGTCTCTTGGAATGGTAATTCTAAAGAATCGGGGCTAGTTGAGGATGCAGATGGTAAGTTACTGGGGTCTGGTGTCTCTGAAGAGCTGATAGGTCAATTTAGAGCTTCTGGTGCTCTTTGCGTCCCCTTGATAGGACCAGCTGGCCCACGAGAGAGTGGTATTTTTAGTTACTTTCCCAGAACTCAAGGAAGCATGTCAATGACTCACCTTTGGATACACTTCTTGCAGCGACCTTGGATCGTCCCAATGTCTTTGTATGTTGGCTCTTTACAAAAAAGGTTTACATCGCGATGTTTCGCACATCGATACCTGAGAGAATAACGGCGGTGGCCGCACATCACATATTCCGACTGATCGAATTCGCACTTTTCGACAATGGTACCCATTTTGAACTTTTGATATTTTTTGAAGCAGTCTTCTTCAATGTTGAAATAATCTCATCAACATAGTTTCTAATCTTTTCTAAGGTAAAGACCTGCCGTTGTCCATCATGCCATTTTCTAGAGTGAATTTGAAGAAGTCTTCTTCATATGTTGAAATGATCTCATCAACATAGTTTCTAATCTTTTCTAAGGTAAAAACCTACTGTTGTCTATCATACCATTTCCTAGAGTGAATTTGAAGAAGTCTTTTATGTTGTTGAGATAATCTCATCAATATGGTTTCTTGTTTAAGGTAAGAACCTGCCGTTATTCATCATGCCATTTTCTAGAGTAAATTTGAAGAAGTCTTCTACCAGCAACATTTATTCTACGAGATTGGTTTGGTAATAAAAAAGCAAATCCAGATCAAAGAATGCCTTTGGAATTATCTTTATCGGGAAAGAGGTAAAACGTAAAATAAAAGGAAACAATAAAAGGATTGCTATGTTATGGCTTGGAAGGTTCTTCTGCTATGCAGACTTTAACATCCGGACAAGAAAAGTAGTCTTGCTGCATGTTATACTTGATATCATCGAGAAACCCTTTGTTTTTGAGTGATCTTTAGAAGCAGTTGGCAAAGGTATTCTTCGCTTAGATAAAGTACTAAGAGTAGAAGACTTATACATTCGTGATAAGCAAGAACTTTAGAGAATGGTGAATCTATCGGTATTTCATGATTGTCAATTCAATGTTTTGTTGATATACATCAAACAAAGCCACTTGATTTTACAAAAGAATCTTTGATACTCTATTTCTTAATCTACAAGCTGCAGCGGGCTTGGCTCGCTAGATTGGCAGCGGAAGCTTGATCAGATTTTACCCTTAGTGTCACCTTTCTACAGGAGGTCACTCCAGAAGGTTCCCGAAAAGGGCATTAGATAATATTGAACTGAAGATTACTAGCGTATTAACTTCGTAGATCTGAAGAATTGTATTGATTTAGAGTCGAAATTTCAACTTAGAATGTGCAGCCCCAGGCAATTATCATGCAAGGACTACGATCTCTCCTCTCCAGACTTCTACACTACAGTGTAATCGATAGTATACTACCGTAAAACGGTGGCGTGTATTGAGCTTTTAATATAATAGTTAATATGTATAAAATAAAGATTATATTATTTCTAATAATATTAAATCAAATTATAATATTGAATATTACTAGCAATATACTAAAATAATTACAATTTAATTTGAAATGCTTATTTTAAACCTAAAAAAGATTTAAAATATTTAATTTAACCCTAAAAGGGTTTAAAATGCTTATAAAATAAATATTTCTAATCAAATTCTAATATTTCAATATATTGCTAATAATATCAATATTCTATATAATATTGAATATTTCTAGTAGTATGTAGCTTTACATTTATTACTAAAAGTATTTTAAAGAATTCAATAATTATTATTAAATAGGGCGGTATACAGTTTACAGAAAATACTATCGATTACATTGCTATACCATGAAACAAACCCAACCTCGAAAGAACGAGAACTGTAGTTCACCGAATGAAGGTGCATATAGAGATGTATCAATCATCTTTCGGAAAGCTGTAACAATTAATATCATGTATTTAGATGATTTTAGCTATTTTCGGACTATTTAAGATAGCACAAATAATCATCAGCAGGCCGGTGATCTCAATAAAATTGGCGAGAAAAATTAATTAGACAGAATAATTAGCCGAAAAACCTCATGATTTTTCAAGGCCCTTGTCCAGATACAGATACTAAGGATCTCTAGTAGGGAAATATACAAAACTTGAAAATGTCGGAGGTGAGCACCTACATGAGGGTATTTGACCTTCACAGGATGGTTACTGTAACACTCTAGAATTAGTGAACACTTGGTGAACTGCGGGTATCAATCATACAATCATCCAATATAGTCGTCTAAAGTCAAAGTTAACCCCAAATATATATTAAATCTACGGCAAATTACTCTTATACCACGAAAATTAATGAAATTTTTAATCATTTTACTCTCATGCCACTAGTATAGAATCTACCTTTTTAAGCTAGAATCTACCCTTTTAAGTTAGATTCTAAAGTAGATTCTAAAGTAGATTTTAAAGTAGATTCTAAAGTAGATTTTATAGTATAGATTCTATAGTATAGAATCTACCCTTTTAGATTAGAATCTACCCTTTTAGGTTAGATTCTAAGGTAGATTCTAAAGTAGATTTTATAGTATAGAATCTATAGTATAGAATCTACCCTTTTAGGTTAGATTTTAAGGTAGATTCTAAAGTAGATTCTATAGTATAGAATTTATAGTATAAAATCTATAATATAGAATCTACCTTTTTAGGCTAGATTCTACCTTTTTTAGGTTAGATTTTAAAATAGATTTTAAAGTAAATTCTAAAGTAGATTTTATAGTATAAAATCTATAGTATAGAATCTACTCTTTTAGGTTAGATTCTAAGGTAGATTCTAAAGTAAATTCTATAGTATAGAATCTATAGTATAGAATTTATAATATAGAATCTATAGTATAAAATCTATAATATAGAATCTACCTTTTTAGACTAGATTCTACCTTTTTTAGGTTAGATTTTAAAATAGATTTTAAAGTAAATTCTAAAGTAGATTTTATAGTATAGAATCTACCTTTTTAAGCTATATTTTACCTTTTTTAAATTAGATTCTAATTATAGAATTTAGCTTAAAAAAGGTAGAATCTATATGGCATGAGAGTAAAATGATTAAAATTTTTATTAATTTTCGTGGTATAAAAGTAATTTATTTCACTTTTCGTGGTATAAGAGTAATTTGCCGTTAAATCTAATACTTAACCGTCATACATGAGTCAACCCCCCGGAATATATGATACATGGATGATATAATCGTCCGGATATCCCCAGCTATATGATACATACGCTATACTCTAAGCCCCTCGCCAAATTTGATGGGAGGATTCCCCTATAATGGGGGAGGTGGATGGTCTACTCGCGGGCATATCATACCCAGTGCCCACCTATGTAGGAAGTGAAACCCATATTGTAAATCATTTTCAGTAGCTTGATCTTCAGTCTCAACTTGGCGTAATAAAATGAAAGGAATTGCTTGTATTATAGCTTTACAAGAGTTTGAATATGATATACGGAATAGCGAGGAAGAAATATCTTAGATGGTGCGGGCACTGTGCTGCAATTCGCTGTGCATAGTGAAAGTAAACACAGAGATGCACGCGCAGGTTTGCCCAATCGAGAAATGCACAACTCGAGCCTTTAAGCGTTGTATAAGCAGATATAG
This sequence comes from Myriosclerotinia curreyana, assembly GCA_002162495.1. Taxonomy (NCBI): domain Eukaryota; kingdom Fungi; phylum Ascomycota; class Leotiomycetes; order Helotiales; family Sclerotiniaceae; genus Myriosclerotinia; species Myriosclerotinia curreyana. The sequence continues at coordinate 58,488 of NGKJ01000128.1, read as the reverse complement.
AGTTCTTAAATTTTACTAAACTAGCTTGATAGTCATATCTTCCGCGCATTCAAGGGGTATCTCATTCTTCAAAATCATGATAACTCCTATACGTTCACACTCAACTTCTCCTGTTTCGTTTGTGCACTGCTTACAAAGCAGCATATATAGCCAAGTTGCCTTCTTATTACATTTCAAAATCGATTGCATGCTTGTTGCAACAATCAAGCAGTGAATTGCAGTACCATTCATTTTACCATGATCCACCGACGGTACCCTGGTCTGAGTGACGTCCAAGTAGACTCTGTATCTTTTTGTCGGATTGCATTGAAATTGTCGGCCGGGACTGGACTGAAATAGAAGTTGAGTTATAATAGAACGGCTGGGACCTCTGCGTTCGTTATATATCATAGCTGGGACCACAAGTGCTTTTACTCTTATATATCCCATTCCAAGCGTCGGGTGCCATCCGCCAGCTGCTTTTGGTATGTTGGTGCCGAGATATTTGAATTTATTATGTGGTGCGAGTGTTTGGTCGCAGGGGAATGTAATCGAGGGAGGTGGAGAATCCGGTCCCGGGATAAGAGAGGCCCAGGACCAGCTCGGAGCAAAGGGTTTTTCGGCGCGCATGAAGTTCATCTTTTGTCTTAAAAGTGAACTACGAGTAGTTTCCCACATCAAGCCCTTACAGATATCGAGATCCCATAACCCTGCTAGAAACCCACATTCCACCTTTTCTTGAAACTGGGTGGCAAGTCCAACAAGAGCAGTCAATCTGTCAGAATGCCGTGTGACTGATAACTGGGAATACTCATGTACAAGTTCGTACCATTTAGCGTAGGTTTGGTATGTTTCGAGGTCCGTTGAACCTTCAAATGCTCCGAAAGTAAATGTTGTCTTTTGCTGTCTATCAAGCACCATACACTCACAACGAAGGCCAGTCTTGCATTCCATTACCAGTTCAGATTGATGGAAGTGAATTGTTCGTGGCGCTAATCTTCGTTCTTGGAAAACCCAGGCTCGACATAATAGAGGAGTGACTTCTTCGTCTAATGGATCTGGATCCGATCCAAAATCCTTGTTGTAACGCTGATGGACAATTTCAAATGAAGGTCGAATGTGAATCCTCCAATCAAAACTTCCGTGATCATCAACAATAGGAAAGGATTGAGTACTAAAGTGGAGCCAACCCTGTTTCAAACTTCTAGTATGAAGGCAGCCTCCAGTACTATCCCTTGCGCTCGTAGCAGCAATATTCAAATAGCTGTGAGAATAAATAGCAGCCATACGCACTGACTCTTCGTCCCAATCTGCTTTGTTATCCTGGACGATACATAAACTATCGATCCAGACATAATGGATGTCAAGAGCTCTAAGTATTCTTATCGAGTCTCTAAAAGTTTTGGGCAGATCATCAAACGGTATTCCTTGCTTGTGCTTTTCTAGGGATTTCCGCTCCGTTTTTAAGAGCTGGGCCTTTCCCCAGCAGTGACTCAGGGTGGCATAACGGGTTATTGTATGGCCGACTCGACTTTGCTTGGTTGCACGAACTTCCACGAGAACTACAAGATTATCAAATCTCTTGCTGATGTCGAGTAGGCGAGATGGGAGGTGTTCTTTGCTCGCCGCTTTGGTATGGCAGAACTCATGTCCGTCATCACATTCTGCGATCCATCTCTTTATGATAGATGTACACTTCTCAATTGAAGTACCAGGAGATACCTCTTTGGCCATCCCAAATGCTGCTCGCTGGAAACTTTTCGATTCATTATCTTGATAAAGCCCTATCCTGGTCAAACAAACCCAATAATAACTGCATAATTACACACCTGTCCTAGAAAAGTAATCAAACCTCAGAAAGTTCATGAGTTCCACCTGTAATGGACACCCTTTGCGGAGGATCAACTGTCCTTTTGTTTCAGTCTCCATTATATGTTTGAGGAATGGGTATTGATCCTGAATTAATCGGAGCCCATTGAGAATAATCGTACAATTAGGACAGCCTGTTCTGGCTGCATTGTTCATTTGGCCAGAATCGAAATTAAGACGATGCTCGAAGAATGAGTTCACGATATCCAGGCCCCAGTTGAGTTTTCCACCTTCCGACCCGGGGTCTAAACCAAAGCACACTTTACAGACTGGCATTTCAACGTAAGAGGCTTTTTTTGAAAATCAGAATCTCCATTGAACTCGAAGAGTTACATGGGGAAATTCTAACAATATAACTTGGAAGCGAGTCTGCCCATATGTGGAATATTTTGAACGCACTGCCCGGCTACGAACGTATGTTTCAAGCTTAGTGAATGCAAGATATCAGATGTGGTATACCACAAGTGGTTGCGATCAGAACACCTGACTGGCGAGAAATTAATCTGCAAATTTGCGTCACTGTGGAATAGGGATTTCTACTGCAAGTAGGTACCACCACATACCGACCACAATTCTCGGAGAGCCTTGTTGGTTTTTCTTTCCGTAATGCTATGACTTTCCAGCGAGATGTCAAGTGCAAGAGGGAGATCAAATCAAACAACCTGTTAATTATCCCTTTTAAAACTTCAGCGATAAACCTTATTGGTCCCTGTATCACTAAGAAATGTGTTGCACCTCGCATCGTGAGACAAAGCCTTTATGATTGCGGTCTTTGATCTCGAAGAATGTACAAGGCCGGCCTTGATATGTAGCTTATATGGCTTATTTAAGCATTAATCTACAGAACTGTTGAAAATCACAGCTAAATGTAGACTATTTATAGGGCCTTATCAACCAGAATCACCGGAATCTACGTATGAATTACTTATATACAAAACAACCTTTTCAAAAATCTTGATAAAGAATCTATAGATTAAATATAAAGAATTTGTATAGATCTACAGTATATATATATATATAGATTATTTATAAATTTGCAAAATGTTCATAAATTCGTAAATAAAAATATTTAGATTTATAGATTTTTACTCATTGTTCAAGTTATTCCTAAATTATTATATTAAATTTTATACCAATTATGAAATTATATATATATTATATAATAATCTGTAAATTCGTGAATAATCTATAAATCCTTGAACATTAAACTATCAAAGTCGATTCAATAAGACTTTGCGAAGATGAGAAAAAGATGAGAAGTGATGAACTATGCGTTACTATATATTTTAAGGGACTGACTCCTGAACATCAAATTCAAAGATTTTGAATCCGGAGTTCGAATGCGTGGAATGCGAGGCGGAGACGTGAGTACTATATAATGATCTTGATTAGTCATTATTCCCCAGCAGGATGTGTAGGTATTCCATGCTGATATGATAATTCTGCTGCAGTGAGGATGATGAAGAGTATCAGAGGCCGAAAACAAAGGGGGAACCGAGACTTGGGATATTTTTTGGAGCTAAGCGAGCAATTTCTCAGGGTAAAGGAAGATCTATAGGGAACAAGCGGGAAGATTGGCAGAGGAATATCAAGATGCGGCTCATAGAAAGGGGTAATGGGGGAGACGGAGGTAATAGCGGTAACGGAGCTGGTCAGGGAAGCCGTGGTTCATCTCCTTGTTAGAGATCCTGTGGTTTCTCAAAGAAGTCAATACCTTGGTCTTTCTATGCGATGTTGCTACTCGTTTGATGAGAAAAATGAAGTGTGCATAGACTAAGCGTCAAGGCACTGAGAAAATTGAACTCAATTCTAGAACCCCGAAAAGATTATCGCCAAAATTCAATAGCATGGATTTCGTCTTCCCCAATGGGTGCCAATTTGTGTACAAAGAAACCAACATTGTAGAACTCTACTTTAGAGACTAGGCAAGAATGTGCAGGAAGGTTAAAATTTGGCATTTTCCCTCCCATGGCCTCAGGCTTGATTATTCAAGTGATTTCTACAAACCAATAAAGCATTTCCAATTGTCATGATAGTCCATACATTGAAAGAATTTCCTTCAGGTAGGATATGCAAAGGCATTCTTTTGAAAGTCTGAAAGCAATCTCTGCTCATTTCCAATTCTAGATACTTCATGAAATAGCCTTTGGAGAATGATTCATCTTCATTATGTTCAATCTTCTCTTTATCGGCAGTCCCATATATTAGTATGACGACCTCATCTTTTCATTTCCACAAATTCTAATACACATGAAAGTTTGAGTTGAGATAACGCCTGAAGCTCTGATTAGCAATGTGTAAGTACTGGGTCGAAGCTTGTCCGTCTGCCCACGTGTCGGCTGTTATTCACACCAAGCCTTGCGACTATGTATGCCGCAACCCGATCCCCAAATATTGCGATTTTGATTTCGTACCACGAGCCAACAAGTATTACATGACAACGCCAGAGTTTTGTCAATATTGCGAAGTTGAAGAGTAAGTAGATATTTCCTCTTCGTCTCACGATTTTGAAAGCCTCTCAGGCATCAATCTCCCCCTTATAGTTTCGGGGTCAAACTCGACACCGCTCCGCAACCTCTGGGAGAGGAGACTAGATAGTACTGACTATATGGTTATAGGGAAGAAGCCGCAGAGGCAGCCGCAGAGGCAGCCGTAGCTGAGGAGGATTCAGAAGACCAAGAGGTGGCTGCGGAGGATGAGGACGATGACGAGGAAGTAGTGGTGAAGGAGGAGGAGCAAGACGAGTACCCAAAGGAATCTAAAGTTTCGACCCCAGCGAAAAACACCAGAAGTACAGCTCGCGGCTCTGGAGCCTCGGCGTCCTCGAAGAAGTTGAACATCACAGAGTCCGGCTCCAAGAAGCGTAAAGGGGCCCCGACGGTTGTAGTGAAGAATTCTGGACGATCTCCCAACAAGAAGATTAGGAAGTATTGATTTTAGGGTCCATGAGAGTGGCCTAAGCGTGAGGTTGGGGATTCTACTCCGCTTGAAGGTTCGGAATTGGGGAGAATGACTAGCCAAGCGAGTCGCTAATACAGAGGCCTGTGGTTGGTTGCCCAAATAATGGGAACTTTCCCATGTTATTCTCCTAGGGGTTACATGCATCATTGACAATTCAGATGCCACAATCTTTGAACATTTGCCGTCGAAATAAAACTGAACTTATGGAAAAACATGCTATTGTGTGTATATGTCTAGTCTAATATGGTATATGGCTTCGCGTTGTAAAAATATCAATAATTCATAAACGCCATTCCATGAAGCAATTTGTTGGACTCGTTTTGCATTCCAAGTCAGCCAGCGCCGCAGACGGCAATCCGCAAATGACCTCCCATCCTAAACCCTTCCTTAATATTTGATATCATGTTGATCACTCCTATCCATCCGTCTTCTTTCCATCAGTAACTCTGCAAATGCGCAATTATTTTTATTGCAATCGCTTTCTTGCTCCCAGACGTAACTAAAATGCCGCCAGAATATTGGCGAGGCACTAAAACGTACACAAAATGACCGTAGTATCCGAACAACTATCTGAGTTCACCCTTGGTGGGTCGTGAGCTTCGATGCTTTCGCCTCTTCTCGCCCCTTACAATTTGTCGTGTTTCAGGCTGAATAGTGATATCTTCCGGAGGTTTAAGTTTTTCGTCTTCGTTGTCTTCCAGCTCGATGGGAGCGTTGTGACTTACATTTCCACGGCCAAGAACGATTGGAGGTGGCTCCTTTTTTGGCATAACCATACTCCCGACCCAATTCAGAGCATGCTGCCATAATCTTGGTGGTGGGGGCAAAGTCGCAATATTGCCAACGTTTGACATTTCGAATAAGTCGCAAGGAACATCTTTCATCGTAGGAAGATTGAACCAGACATATTCTTTGGAATTGTGAATGTGTCCGCTGACCGTCAAAGGGTAAAGTTCTTCGGGGAAAACGAAAGCTGTTCTAATAACCATGGGTCTGTACGCTGGAATGAGAAGGTGAAAATGCGCATTTATCCTCGATCTCTCGAGTCGCTTCCGCATAAACAGCATCCAAGTACATAGGGCATGGATATTTTCAGACATGCCGAGAAAATTACTCGGGACCGGTTTGTTCTGAACAATATCGTGAAACTCGCCGTGCCAATCTGTATCGGGGTGATAAAGGAAATAGATGTGCTCGGCATCGCCGCCATAGACACTCGCTGCCTCTTTCCGGATATATTTGTCGACATGCTTCGCGAATTTGTCAGGGGCAGCAAGCCCCGTCTGCGCTTCGAGCTCGCCATATATCTTTAATCCAATTTCTTCAAGACCCGATGAACCCTGTAGTACTTCCATGAAAACGGCAACAATGTTTGCCCCCACCATAAATGTTTGAAACATATCCAACCAATTTTTGTTTTTCAAGTATCGGTTCATCCCTGACGCAAAGGTTTGCACCTCTGGAATAACAGATTCGAGCTGATTTCTGAGTGCCACCCCATTTCGATATGTTGTATAGCCTTCTGATAAATTCTTGACAGCGCTCGAAACTTCGGTTAGGACTCCTGGAAATCTAAATATTTGCTCTAGGTGCAAAGGTACCATAGGTGCCTCTCTCGACGATGAGCCTTTCTTAGACGCCGCGACAGCGAAAAGCTTCTCGAAGCCCATCTCGTATTTCGGCCCGCGTTACTGCGCGCGCTGCTTGTGATCCGTCTGTTCTCCAATACACTGTCGTAAATGACTCAGAGTCGATAGGGCGTAGATGTAGCTTAAGAGATATTTGGAACAGTACTGCTTCGAATATCAATATCAAGTTGGCTTTCGAGGGATTGAGGGACTCACGACCAACCTCCAGGGCAGATATATTTGTATGCAGTGTATGCAAAGAGAAGTAGAGAGAGAGGAAGAAGAAGAAGAAGCAGAACCGATATTCCTCTCTTTCAGTTAGTGATCAAGTAATCATTTTGCGGTGAGAGCTTTCAAGGTTTTGGTGAAAGACATAAAAAGTTCGAGTGAGGATTGTGATTTTTTGATATCAGATGCGTTCCGATAACTGATTGTAAAGACTGTATGTAGATCAGTCGCCCCTCTTAACTTATCAATAGCATTAATTTCGTTGTACGAAGTATGAGAATCACATATCTGCGATTTATGCAAATAATATGAGCCATGGCTGCCAAAATGTATCCGCTTGTCAACGTAGCTGGCGGTGAGTGGGTGGAGGGATATTTTCAGCTAAGACTGTTTAGGCTTAGTGTAATAGCTTGGGAAGTTTGGGGTGCTTATAACCGTCAGACCATCAAATAGGGACAAAACACGACTGAATAGAACTCTTTTCATAGTTGAAACAATCAATCTTGGTAGACGAGACGTGCAGGTTTAGATACCTATCAGTTCGCTAACTTCAATCATTTGGATATATTGAAGGGGGTACGTCGGCACATCTGTTTCTTTTAAAAGTTGGTTAGGTTATCGATGCTGAAAAAGTGGCGGAGTTAATATATCTTCACATCCAGTAAAGAGTTCGTGATTTTGAGAGACTCTTATTGTGTGTTATTTCTTGAGAAGATGGCGTTCTTCGAGAAATTGAGAATAGTACAAAGCTACACCTCTCAATGATGAACACAATCGCTGGCCTAGAATTGGCTTGGTCTCAAAGTCTGAGTGTACGAATGACAAACAATCAGTTGGTGCGGATGCTAAAGTTGGCAGCTACATATTCATACAAGAACTTTCATTTACGAGGGTCTATTGTTGGTATAGGAGTTGCGATCGTTGAAGGAATACAGAGATTATAACCGCGTTGAGTTGACGTAGTTCTTGTGTGTTGCTTTATCAATGCCCTTCTCTGTAGGCATCCAAAGGTCTTAGGTGGAGAGTCTGGGAGAAGCTCAATTGTTTGAATTGAAGCTAAATGACGAGACATTAATTCTCAGCATCATTTCTATCATTTCTATCATTGTGGCAATGGTGTTCGACTTCAGGGCTCGGAGGGACATGAAGTATTAAGTATGTCTTTTTCTTCGAACTCACGGTCCAGAATAAGGTACTACTGATACGACTATTCATCGGTCTCAAATATGACATTTTCAAAGACTTTTTGTCATCCGATAATGGTAAATTACTTTGTCATATATGAATGTTCCAGCAAATGACTTTCCAACAATGATTTTCTGTGACTAATAGGAGGAAATGTGATTCACAAAGAACCCCATATCAGCTTGATTTATATCTTGGATATACTTCCTATTCCTGACCTGATCAACACCACATCAACACCACATTATTTCTTTTTGAGCCGTACTTCATTTATCGTATTCACCATGCCATCTTCGTTTTTCAGATACCTAGACGTATGGTCTTTAAATACTCCGTTCTGACAACTTTGGCGCTGTTCGTTTTAACTCTTGTGATAACCTTTTGGGCACCCCCTGCTCTCATTTTCGACATGAAAGCCTTCAAAGCGATACCGTCAAACGAAGCAAGGTCTGTCCACGACCTGTATATCTTCTACCATTTGAGTTATTATTCGAGAAACTACGCCAGTAACGCCACGGAAACCCACGATTTGACTAACACGCAACAATTTCTTGCAGCGTTTGGCACCCGGAACTCCTCACAGCTCATCGCCACAAGACCTGATGAATCGATTACACCACAGTAGTAGGTCTACGTCCTTGTATTTTGCACTTGGTTTGTCTGCAACGCCAAGTCTTTGCACTTACGTCCTCGTCAATTTAATGGCGATTATTTGGTGCGCGGAATTTTACCTTGCTACCAGGAAGCGCTTGGGTAAAGAGGTGAAACTAAGCTCCATAGCTCGCGTTAAGCATGTCAATAATACCTTCAAAGAATGGAATGCAATGCCAATGATGGTGAGTGGTGAGTGGTGAGTGGTATAATAACATCTAGGGTCATATATCTTCTTTCGTAGCTTTTACTAACCTTCGATATGCAGGAGATAACGGTATTTTGCTTGGTTAGTATGTATGATTAGCAACTACATCTGGGAACACGGCCTGTACACTGCTTATTTATCGGTCGAGGGTACAGCCGAGATTAAAGCACATAGGGTGATATCATTGACAGCACTGGCACAAGCGATGTTGTGTATTAGTGGAATGAGTTTGACTTCTTGGGTAGTGGTCATGCGGAGGTTCCGAGTCCCGACAGAAGAAGATAGATCTAGAATGGCAGGCCATATTGTTTAGGGGCATTGAGCTCCAAGACATGACGAGGCGTCCGGGTGATAGAAATCATGCTTCCGCTGCATAGATAGGATTGATTTTTCTGGTAGTCTGAACTTGTCCGAATTTTCTTGATCCGATTGAAACAGACATTTAAAGTCATCTGAGTCAGTTCGCTATTAATGGCGACTTCTTGGTACTGATCAGTTGCTGAAGGTTGCATAATCGGATTAACCTTTTCGATAAAATGTGACTCTCGCATGGTTTCGATGTGTGGGTTATGCCTCGAAATCATTCCCTCCTCATATGATTTTAACCATGCCAGCTTTATTGCCAACAATCGTGTTCTAAGTGATTGAACCTTGAACCGGAGACGATCCGCTGCTTTGGTGGTGGAAACCAAAATCGAGCTCACCGAAAATTAAACAGATATAGCTGACTAATAAGCTCGCAAAATGAGAAGACCGGTCCTAAGAATTTTGAAATCGACAGACAACGAAGAGTATCACTAACTCTTTATCCATGCTGTACTTCAATTAATGCCGTTCTCTCTTAATTCATATCTGAATTCCACCAATTCGATGGACCTCCGCGGATGAAAAACGGAACCTGTGTACGAAGTACTCAGCGGCATTTGAGCTGTTCATGTTTGTATCCTCAATTACAATCATCCTCAATGCCTGGTATTGCAAGACATGGCGGTTGAAGATCGTCTCAGTCTCGTGAACCAAATTTATGTACAGAGATGGTCAAAAAATGTTGTCTCGTTGCGATTTGAAGAAGGGGAGAATACTCAACCTCTTACTCAACAAACAATCCCACAGGTTACCCCGCACCGCTTCATATACCGAAATCAAGATGTGGGTTAGCGAGGGAACGGTCCGCAGCTCAGGACAAGAAATCCCTTGTTCCTGGAACCGCGCGAATGATATTGATGCATCGGTGGAATATTGTTGCATCAAAACTTCAGTTCACAAACCTAGTAGTTATTTGGTGGGGTAAAGAATATCCGGGGGAAAGACAATGTGGGGAACATAATCACATTGCGGGGTATTCAGTTGGTGATGGCAACATTTTGGAGAACAGGAGCCAAGTCTGTCATGAACTTTGCTTCATTCGATACCCATATGGCCGAAGGATTTTTCCGGAAAATGCTATATAAAGAAGGGCAAGATTTGAAACCTTCGAGGACAGGAAACACGCCAGAGATACAAACTCTCGTCTGATGCCTATCATGAAGTACGCCATACTGTCTTTTTTCTTGGCAGCCATTGCCAATGGCTCAAATATACTCCAAAGGAAAACTATCCTTGGAACTTCAACGGTTAATCTTAATAATAATACCGGATCCATCTCCCACCTTGCTTCAGGCATTCTATATGGCATTCCAGATACTCAGGGGCAAATCCCAGCCTCTTTTTACACCGATATGGGATTCAATTATGCAAGAGCCGGCGGTGCCCAAGTGCCCTCACCAGGAAGGGGCTGGATATGGGGATTGTCCGAATACAAGGTAAATTGAACTCCCTCCTCATTGTCAAGCAAGCCAAGGCACATTAGACGGATTCTAGGTTCGGTTTGCGTCCGCATTGTCGAACTACAAATCCGCTCGAGCACATGGTGGAAAGTTTATTTTCCTAATCCACGATTTGTGGGGTGCAGATGGATCTCAAAACTCGAGTGCTCCTTACCCAGGAGATAATGGAAACTGGGCATCGTGGGATGCATATTTGACTCAACTCATCTCTGACATCAACGCAAATGGTGCTACTGCTGGTCTTTCAATTGATATCGTAAGTCTGAACATTGAGATATCACCAATTTCACTGACTGATTCTCCAAAGTGGAACGAGCCGGATCTCACCATTTTTTGGAACAGAACTCAAACTCAGTATTTCCAGTTGTGGGGTCGAACTTATTACAGATTAAGGTAAATAGCAAATGTATCGTTAACTGATAAAGGATGCTAATTTGATGTTCAGAGCGGCATTTCCAAGTGTTCCTCTTATTGGCCCAGCTTATTCAAATGGGCCATCCCTTAGCAGTACTTGGTGGACTGGCTTCGCTTCATTCGTGAAGACTAACAACAGCGTTCCGGACCAATGGGTCTGGCATATGGAAGGCGGCAATGGAAACATGGGAACAACTTATGCAGGCCTTCAGCAAATCCTCAACAGATACGGTCTTCCGCAAAAGACCATTAACATTGATGAATACGGAACTTCCGCCGAGCAAGTTCCTTCCGGCACCGCTTGGTGGATTTCGCAACTGGAGAGATATAACGCTATCGGTCTGAGAGGGAATTGGCTCAGTGGTTGGTCGCTTCACGATTTCATGGCCGGTCTTCTTGGCAAACCAAATGCAGGAACTTCATCCTATAGTGCAACAGCTACTGGCTACTGGCCAAACGGAGAGTGGCAGGTCTACAAGTACTATAACCTTAACATGACCGGGCACCGTGTTGGAACTTCTGCGTCGGCCGATGCGCAATTGGATACATATGCCACCATTGGCTCGACTCATGTAAAGATTCTATGCGGAGTACGCATTGCGACCGGTACTTGGCAGATTACGGTAAATAGCCTGTCATCTGTCGGACTACCTACCTCCGGTACCTTGAACATCCGTGCATGGGGATTTCCAAATACTGGTGGTTCCTTTGGATCTGTCACAGCACTAAACGATCTCGGCACGGTGGCGCACACTTATTCGGGAAATAGTGTCACATTTCCTATTTACCAGGCTGATAAAACAACTGCGTATGCCTTTGAATTCAATGTTGGTTAGAAAAGAGAAAGAACTAGTTCTGGGAGGGGGCTATTGCCGTTTTATCGTGGCTGCTCAAAATTCACTTTGGAATCAAGATGATAGTGAATGTATAGGATGTTGACCAATCACACTCTTTATGGTTTCAATTCGATGAGCCCGAGGTATAGTTTCTTTGTTTTGATCCTGATTTTGGCGCCATAACCCCTCACCAAGACCCTCACTGCAATTCTTTGTCTTCAATAATTTATATCTACAACACCAACTTCAATGGCTGGACTAGATCTTTAAAGCATCAAACACAATACTGTGACCCAAACAAAATGTCATCAGATTCAGATAGTACGCCAGTACCCACGACTTCCCCCGAAACTAAGGGGGAGACCGTGCCCGTTGATTCCACACCGGCAGTCAAGCCCTCACAACCCGACGTCCAACGTCTCAAACTTCCTGATGAACATCGCGATAGTACAATCTCTACACCTGATAGTATGGAAGTTGAAACCGGTAGCAATAGCGATGGCACGGCGGAGAAGGTCAGTTCTCTTGAGGAACCGCGCGCGAAACCCAAGGGTGGTGGTATGCCTGAGGCTGAGGACAACGGAAGTGATGGATCGTGGGAAGAGATAAAGCATAATGGTACTCAAGGCTCAAGGGAGGCTGCACAAGATGCCAGACCGGTTTGGGTAGGCCACGGTGAGGAGAAGAGTAAGGCGGAGGAGGAGGAAGGCTCGGGAGAAGATATTGCACCGGAGTTTCGTCCGAGGACTCCTAGACCGTATGGCTCTCATAGCGAATGACCAAAATTGTTGAGGCTGTGTCGAACATGGAAATCGGAGGGTGTTAAGGTTATCAGGCGAGAGGTAATACAATTCAAGGAATTAGTCGATTTGCGCTAGCTTCACAATCAAGTCATCAAGGACATTTCTTCCTTCTTGAAGCGCGAATCTTGTCCCGAAAGTCAAATCTAAATAAAGTTTCACTTGCGATACTGTTTTATTGTTTGAGAAATCTCTAAGCATGTTGGAAAGGGAAAATAAAACTGCGTTATAGCTGGAGGTAAACATATGAAAGCGTATGCGGTTCGTTTTGTCTATAACTTTACAAATCCTGTTTTTAAAGAATTATTCTTCCATTAAAAAGTTTCTTAACTTTTTCGGTCTTATTATAATTTTGCAGTAATGTACAGTCTCAAATATTAGTTTTTTGTTGCTCAAAATTACTTCATACTTGGGAAAGAGTGAGTCCATGGTGGCTAATAAGCAGGAAGTGGGAAAACAACGTGGTACTTGCACCTTCCGACGAAATCTTTAGCATGGCTGTTTTGGTATTCTTCTTCTCTCACAACTTCACTCCTTTTTTTTCCCACATCATTCTTTTCATCAACATCATTAAAATCATTAATCATCGTTTTCCTATTGAATATTTTTGGTCATAACCTCCTTTCACTCATTCAATCTCTCAAATCCTCTCTCGGGTTAGAAGCTTGCCCTAAAGGTTCATACAAACCAAAGTTTCATCTCTAGTCAACTATATCTCCCTCCGAAGCACCAAGCTATCATAAAGCAATAGTCGAACCAGAAATTCAATCATACGTCATATCATCAGCGCTATTTCATAGATTCGTCAAAACCTGAACAAATATGGCAAGGCCAAATGGAATCAAGGAAGAAGCTCCAACAAGAATAAGAAGCAACAAATCGATGGATCTCGAGACCACAAGGGGAAGGCCATGGGGCAATATTGCTAAGCATTGTTCGGGTCAAACTTCCCATTCAGAAGAATGCATGTTACCCTCAACTGCCCATCGACGTGAACCTCTTGGGTCAAGCTCAAATTCAAGTTCAAGTAGATGCCCGAACGAGCAAGAAGGGTCTTCGGAGGCTTCTGATCAACCAAAGAATATATACGGCGACTCTAGTACTGAGCCTTTACGTTCTTTCAGTCACAGTTCCGGGAAGGAAATTGCCAGAGGCTCTGTCTGTAAAGTTGGCAAAGAGGTTGCCAAAACCTCTGACTGCGACGTCAAGAAAGATACCTTCAAGGGCTACAGTTCTGGTTATCGTATGGAGACTGAGTTGTTTCAAAGCCCTGCTCCCTATGCAGCTTTTCAAATTAACTGCATCAATCTCGTAGCTATTGCAGGTTTTCCTGAGAAGATTAAAGACGGCATTCGAACTATCTTGGAAAAAGTGTGGGAGCATGGAATAAAGAAGGAAGGACCGTTGCAAAGTGACGATGCATATCTTTTCAGACTCCACAGGATGCCATTTACTCTTCCAAACACATATGTGTTTACTCGGACTTTGCGCAACATTGTTGCGTATTTGGCTTCTGAATCCTGGATGGTCCAGCCTTTTTCGTCCATCCTAAACCCGTACGACACGTTGAACTTTCGACAGTGTTCCAGTTCCCTTCCAAAATGTTATTGGCTTGCTATTTCGTATGTGCATGGAGGACCGTTTCATCTTAGAGATCAAATTTGTGTGTTGGGAGGAGCAGACGAGCTCATTGACACTCTGCGACTCACGCTACAAGAAGTGAATCTTCTCTCGAAACTTAAAAAGGAATACTCTGATCCCAAGAATAATTGGCACGTGTTCCCTGTCAAGGGTTCTATCGGTCCTTTCCAAATCGGTGGATCGAGGAAGTCATTGATGCTGAGAATATTGGGGAGATTAGAGGAACGTGGCTGGGTCATCTATCTCAATCACTACCGATTCTTTGATGATCATAATCAAGGTACCGTCAGGAGAGTGGGGACTTGGCTGTGTGTTAAGAGTCGTGAGTGGACACCAACCAATCCAGTGAAGATTTCTTGGGCACTTTGACTTGAGCTGGGATGAAGTAGTGACGTCTGGGGAAGGAGCACACCTAATGATAAAATCCAAATGACTAACATACAATACTCTCCCTGACTGTGACAACTGCTTTATAAACTATCAAAAGCGCTTTAAACTTCAATGAACCTTCTGTTTATCGAAGATATCACTCTCTATCACACCAAAAGAACATCATTGGAGTTTAATGACAAGTGTGAAATGTTTATGACATGATCTATATAACATAGGAAGGATAATCACATTCGTGTAGTATGCCCCTGCGCTCCCCCCTTTCTTTTCAATCAAAGCTTTTCCAGATCCATGGGAATACTACATGTAGCCAAAATATTTGGAAATCTCTATTCGCTAAGTATCTTTGCCATTTTTTCACCAGGTTGAAGAGCAATTGATTGCTACAGGTGAAAAAGACGTCCCACTTGGACAGATTATTCGCCTGAAAGTGGCCGATAGATTCCACACCTGAGATAGCGGCCAATTGCGCATTCATTAAACAATAACAATCAGTCATCAGGTGTGAGTTGAAGAGACCCGTTTTTGCCGACACTGACAGCACCGAGGCTTCATTTCTGTAGCGAGAGTAGAACAATACATTCGATGGGTTTATTGAGGAAATTCGGGAAGCTCGAGGTCAAATATTTCCTGAAATACTGGGCGCGCTGTTGAAAAAGGCCTTGGAATAGTCCGGAATGATGAACTACTTTATTGGTGAATTTCTGATGATATCTTTCTAAAAGGATTCGTCGTAGTGACTTCGGGTGATTTCGGTGCTTGGGTCGTGCTTTTTGAAATTGATATCGAGGGTATAGGTGTCTTTGTGCTAGTACTAGTGGTGCTTGTGAGTGTGCGTAAGTTGATGAGATTTTCTCCAAGTTGGTAAACTTTGACGGAGTTGATTAACCAATAACTATCAAATTCCTAGGTCAGTACTGACTCGCATGTTATAACCGTCAAAGATATTACTCACGCATCTTTAAAAGCCCCTGGATTTCCAGC
Organism: Myriosclerotinia curreyana; assembly: GCA_002162495.1. NCBI lineage: Eukaryota > Fungi > Ascomycota > Leotiomycetes > Helotiales > Sclerotiniaceae > Myriosclerotinia > Myriosclerotinia curreyana. The sequence continues at coordinate 42,888 of NGKJ01000128.1, read as the reverse complement.
TACAAATTGCTCACAGGACAATGTGCCCCCTTGACTACAAACTCCGGCATCGTTTCGCCAAACCCCACCAGCAAAATCTCCACAAAATGTGGTATCGAATATTAAACTCTGATTTGAAAAATGTGTATCAATATCACAGGATGAAGAGCCTTGAAATATAGCTTGAGGCCTTGGCCAAAAGGTGGGGTTAGGAGTGCCTCTCTTAATATCGGAGGGAATGGCGTTTCGCGTGAAGAACCATATCTTTATGTGATCTGAAGTAGATTCTGTGGCGTAGACGCCACCGCCATTGGAATTGAAAGATTTGCCGTAAGTAAACTTTCCAGTTTGCGCTGTTGAGCCGCAGCCGGCATAGCTGTTCAGCTGAATCCTGTTTTAGTACGAATAGCTTCAACAAGAAGAATTACTCACAGTTCCATCACATTGAGCACTATTCATTGTACCTAGTTGTGCATTGCCTACGTTTGGTATGGTGCAATTTGCCGAACTACGAACTTTAGCAGGCGGACTTCTTTCAAAATAATCGTTACTTACGTATGAAGAGACATCAAATTGTTAGTCTGTTGATTGACACCTTCGATAATATCAATCTCCCTGGAAGATATGTTAGCGAACCTGGTAAATGATTCCATGTTAGGGAGCTACGTGCCCATGATTTGGCCAATCCGGACCGAGTAACCAAACTATTACTCATCAGTATCTGTTATTTAAAGCAAAGCTGTTACTTTACAGGCGGGCCAAGTGCCACAGATTCCACCGGGCATATGAAAGATATCCGCAAGAAATAGCCCATGCGTCCATGATTTCTGGCTCGAGATCCTAACACTTTTTCGTCCAGGGCCGGCAGGATCTAAAGTACTATCATGGTCAACTCCCATATACGTTGGGCCATGGCCATATGAAGTGATGAGTTGACAGTCTTTTGCAAAACTCTCATTGACGTATCTGAAATGTGCCATCAGTAACTATTGGGAACATGAAAAAGTTTATAACTTACGTGACATATCCGTTGGTGGGATCCGAGCCCTGTGAGTCTCTATTAGTTCTACGCATGGTTCCAAAGGGTTTTCAAATCTTACAGTGAAGAAATTCCATCCGTCGAAGAAGTCCGAGCCTTCATATTTGGTGTCCAGATTATAACATTGTTCTCTATATGCCCCAGCCACCGCGCATAACAGCGTACAAATCAAGGGAGTGCGATAGACTGAATTCATTGCGATCAACTTAATCTTTTATGATACTCAGAAGATGCGAAACGAAGAGAATACTTACCGAGTCAAGGAAATGATTTTATATTGTAATAACTTTACCAACAATTTCGTATCACAGTGGGTTGGGCAGCATTCCACAGTGTTACCATGCGAAATATAACTATTAGAACATACTCTGAGACAGTAACACATCTAAATTGCCAATATTTAATCCGTGAAACTTTTCATATCATTGAAGCTGCAAATTTGGCAGCTGGTGTATGCGTTGTTGCATTTGAAGTTCGTGATCGGTGTAATCAGCCTATTCATGTTAGCATTGTCAATGGCAAAACGGAAGAATTGAGGAGCAACTTCATGATGGAGATGAAAAGCACTGCCAAGTCGGCCATTCAATATTGTAGAGAGGTTGCAATTTTCGATCAGTTGATAACGTTGAGAGTTTGAATTCTACCTCAATATTGAAAGTTTTATTCCCAAAACTTGAGGAGATGGTTGAAAATGCAAGATCTTGTGCATTTCATTGAGACTTTGGATGCTATCCATGGAATATATTGGGCAAAGCGCAAACGTGCCATTCCACAAAGATGTGAGGTGATTCAGAGTTCATCACGTGTATCTCCCTTGACTATGTGCTGGTTAGCTTAGATCAAAATCCGCGATTAAACTAGCCTACTAGCTGGAGACTTAAGTATATGGATGTAATAGTTCCTCCAGGTCTTGCAATTCGATGGTATCGTGTCAATTGGTCAGGTTATGGCTCGGTTATAAACTTCTCCTGAATCATTTGCGCATTCCGGGCATCATCCGTAGTCTCTGATCAATGATCATGAATAGGGTTACAATGTAACCTTATAGGGTCTGCTTATGTAATCGACAAATTGGCGCGTTTATCTGTGCTGAACTTCGCTCGTTGTCTAGGTTTTACCATAACAAACTACATATGGTGAGAAGTCTCACATCACAGTACACGAATATCAACATTTTGAAAGTATGTGGTTGACTTTGCACGATTTCCTACCCTCAAGGCGCTTCAGACGATGGTTTTTGGTGGCATGAAAGCTCGCCTTGCCACAACACATGTCTTATTCAAGCCATCGTATGAGTACTTCGGCAATTCTCAGCTCTACCTCTCAATATATTCAATTAAGAGTACGCGATAGATGCTCAATATGGAGACGCGACGTATTATTAGCCATGTGTAAAAGAAGATTAGTATGACAAGTTCTTTAGTATGGTTACTGTGTGATTGTCAGTCCGTTATTCATTTTTAGTAAGGTTCCATACATCATAGGCAAAGTGCTGTGCCTCATGGAAGTTATTGACCATAGCAGCTGATAATACCCCAAGTTGTCGCGATTGCTGGGGATGTTGTAAACTATACACAAATTACTCTTAAGGATGGCCGACGACGCATGTTGTCCGAGAAGTATGAAATAATAGTTGTAAAGTTTTAATTACTGGTATTACGTCAGTTGTGGTACGATTTGGTTACATATCAGTAACATATGGATTGCGCCCGATGGATTGGAAGATTTATTGGGGATGGTGTTCAATTCCCCAATTTCCTGCACCTGTGTATTTCTACAATTCTTGTGTTTGTCCATAGGCTGAACCTTTGATACTTTGAGTATGATATATTCATTTCCTGGCATGCATAGGGGCTGACATGTGGAGAAGGAATCACGCTCTACAATAATCAGACAAATCTGAATGATACAGCCATCTGGAATCACTCCAGATCAATATATCAACGCGTCCTTTTGACGGTATCTTATGACCAATCCGAACTCCCAAATATTTAAGTGAATTCTCGATAATTATCACACGTGTCTCAACTGGAGTGTTCCCTCTCCCAGGCTAATTCAAGAAAGTTGTGACGCAACGGGCGCGGCCTTCCCCGAAGATAAATTCTGCAATATTCATCAATTACCCTGACGATGATTGGCTCATTTCCTCATCGTAAGCATGTTAGATATCACGAACCTAGATACACGAGTGATTCCTACAAGCCATCCCATTCATTTACACGGGCATGACTTTTCAATCTGGCTCAATATAACACCCCCTTTGATATCTTGACGTTTTCGACTTTGCTAATCCTCCCAGGGGCCAGGAGAGATACCGCAATGCTATTCACGAACGGATACTTGGTCATTGGCTTTGACATGAATAGTCTAGGCGTGAGGCTAATGCAATTTCATATAGCAAGTCGTCCCTGTTTGTGTCGAGCTTCGTTTTCCATGCCTTCCTCATTGGGTGGGGGTAATTTTGATCTGCTATATGCGGGCCACGCATCTTCTGGAATTGCGGTGTAGTTTGTTCAGAGTTCTGGCCAACAACAGAGCTTAGTCAATAAGGCTGGATCATACCAGGCCTGGACGACCAAATGTCATTCTTGAACGAGCTGGTCCAAGTAAAACAACATTCCGGCCGCACATACTCAATCAAGATGGAAAGTCTATATCTTAGCCTATAAGTCGAAGGTGATAGATGTCTGCTCAATTTATCGGACGACTACGCAGTATGGCTGGCATCTTTGGATTTGACTCATATTGCACAGGTTTCACACATAAGTATTTTCTTGAAATAAATGAAATTAAATGCTACACTTCAGAGTTATTTCTAGATCCCAATTTCACTGTAGATCTGTAGTAGCTAGTGCGCTTTGCCGATAGTAAGATTGAGATGGGAGTACAAAGATATGTTTGCTAGTGAAAACACTATTTCTTAGTTCTAAGAAGTTTGGAGTGATATGATGCATTGCAATCGATAATAACAGCTTCAGGGTAGTCGATGTTCTCACTAGGTTGACTCATCATGCTATCATGACTGGTTTTGGAGAATAGCTTGCTCAAACAACGGCTAGCTTGGCAGATGGGAGAGCAAATATTCAAGTGGTTTGCTACCAATACATGAATCTCATCTAATTCTTGTTTCCAGCATTAGTAGTCTGAGTCAATCATCATAAGTACGAGTATAATTGCCTATATTCTTCTCCATAAGGTCATCTTTAATCGGAGCCTCAATTCTTAACCTTATTGAAATGAATTATATATGCTAAAAACACAAAATTTTCCAGGATATTTCTCTAAATCTAACTCTGACAGATTATTGACTAAGGCTTGAATAGCAGGAAAAGTCATTTGAGATGAAAGATAGCCCATAGTGAATAACTGATAAGGCCTCGGGCTGTTATACATGCATCATTCACCACTGGCATCATCTCGGAGTATTCCAGCCCACTTTCCGAGCTGTAGAGTCTAACTTGGCATTTAGGGATACCTAATTTCCGAGCTATTCAATCTAGGGTAGCAGTCTAGGACAACCCACAGTTTCTACCAAAACTCTTACAAGCAAACACTTGACACTCTTTACTCACAGAAAGCACCTTTGTATTTTGCATCTACGTTTTTTGGTCCAACTCTTGTCTCTTTATCCACAGATCCATCATGCTGCCTGATAATTTGGCTGGTAGCTACCGACGCTACAAAGAAGATACCAATGTCTTTGCAACTTGGCTTCTTAGCAACGCAAAAAAGTGCGGCTACAATTCAGGCCATGGAGATGAAACTTCTCAACCGCAACCAGTTCCACGGCGAACTGGTGCCAGGCTTAAGGGAAAAGCAAGAAAAGAGGCCAAGAAAGCGGCAGCCGCCCCAGAACCGAAATCCTCAACTAAAGTTCATGTTTCAACAAAAGATATCTTGATCCAGGCAGAGGTGGTAGCGAAGTTTGATCGACCACCGGTGGAGATGCCAATGAACATTTACAATGTCTTAGAGCGTGCAATTAGGGCACGTACACGCTGTGCTACTGTAAGAACCGATCATCCCCAAGAACAATGAATCTTTCATATCTCCATGTGATAGCTTGCTAACCGAGTGTTGCAGTGGTTTCGAAATACCACAATCGATAAGGATGAACAGTCAAATAGCACGCATGGTTATTTCATTGCCACACTCAAGAAGGCTCTCGAAATACTCGAGCCATGCGTGGAAAAGACAAAAGCTGCCGGCTCTTCTCAAGAATCAGAGGACGACCCACTTCCAGCCACAAATTCGTATGGAATGTTAGAAGTTGAAGATATTGGCGGAGAGAATCTAGATATCACAACCTCCGATATTATCACCGTCTCTGACTCCAAAGCGAACAAGAATATCAATATCTGCGAGATAGATATTGAGGAGAAAGTGGACATGGATTTTGTTGTATTCTGTTTCTTCGAGGATCTTCAACGAATTCAAGAGTTCTTGAAAGACACCTGGACATCGGTCGTGAAGGGAGAATTGGACACCATCACTGCTGCCCTCATTTCAAACTTGGCCTTCAGTTTGGCACGTCAGACTGAGGATGAGCTCATTTCTACATATACTGAGTTCTTTGGAGATGTTGCTTCTTATCTGAGAATTGCGACCGTGTTACATGAGTTCAACCTTGCCAATAGAGAACTTTACGTAGAGAGGAGCGAACCCCAGAGATCTTTGGACGAATTCATCTACTATTCAACATTCTTGATCCTGTATAAGTATCAACGGTTCGGAGAGACTCAAATGAATGGTGCTCGATGCACCATACCTCTGAGCACAATGTTCTCTGCAGATGATATGACATTCCGACAGTCGGGAGTTCCTGATATGCCTGCGATGTTAACTACCAACGGTAATTGGGATGATGAAGATAGGGTAATCTCTCAAATGCTTATCGATGTCACGCACCCAATGCATCTCAAGCACTGCAACTCGATGAATAACGAAAAGATTCGAATGCAGAGACGAGCTACTGGACACATTGTACCGTTGCCATTTGAGGACGAATTCACAAAGGGTCTCTTATCACTCAATACTACTAGCACCATCAGAGTCTCTGTAGTGTTTGGAACTAGGGCTCTCATGGATATTCTGAAGATTCTGGGGGATGGCACCAGTGCATACGAAGATTTACGGAAAAACGCTGCCATTGCTTATCATGTTCTAGGAATCCGTTTCGATCCTAAAAGCGATACTGGCTTTGAGAGAAGTAACGAAGAATTGCTTGGAGACTGGATCACTGAAGACGCAACAAAACGAGCAGTTGACCTGGCGAACATAATCAAGGAGGCTGTTAAGAACAACATGCTTGTACGAAGTAAAACCAGGTTCTTACGGGCATCGAAATATTGCGCACCAGAACACCACTCTCTATTTGGATCATATAAGAAGCTACAACCTCAAACTATTTGGCCCTCAAGAGATCGGGGGTTTTATTATAACAACAACCCCATCTACTGCAGACTTGAATGGCTTAGAATCGCCATCAAGATGGAAATTGAAGGTATTAATTTTTGTAACGAAGTGACTTCTTTCTTCGCCGTCGCACATCTCTACAATGCTCTGAAGCAGGAAGGTTTCATTCGGGGTGACTGGGCCACATTAGACAGCGCTATCGCCATCCATCTTGGACATCTCTTCAACGGAAACCTTCCCACCACTCGCGCACTGATTATCAAACGCTTTCTGATCAAACTAGGGATTTCGCCCAGCGCGTTTGCACCAAATTGTCGCACAGCTGCAAGAGCAGAGAATCTTGACGTGGATGTTGTCAGGGGTACGGCAAACATGTTGAAGCCGACAGAGTTTTCAAAGGCTCTAATGGCCTATATTGACGATCCAACATCTGCCGAAAGTCTTCTAAGCAGAGCTGAGATCTACGAGAGAATCAACTCCGGTGGCAATAAAACCAAAGTTCGACATCACACTGCTCTCGAGATCCTCACAGGGATGAAAGAATGGATGCCGCAGCTTATAAAGAGACTCGAGACGCCTTATATCTCTCTTAGCCGACAGTGTAGCCTTCTCCTTCTTCGTATTCGGGCAGCTTTCAACGACGAGCTTGGTTTATCCAACAAAAACGGTCGTCGTGAGCGCGCCGAAGTCGATCCTCGTGAGAATGTTGTGACGGTACTTGGTATTTTTGGCGAGGCTTACGGAATCGAAATATTGGCTAATGATCCTCGCCCCAATATGAGTGATCCTACATCTCTAATATTGAACACCCCTCAATTGTACATAGCAGCTAGGGTCATGCAAGAATTCCTCAAGACTGTGGATATTGAGGAGCCCGTTAAGCCCTTTCCTTTACCCGAGCCGCCCATTGTTGGTGAGTTAAGTGCGAAAGGAAAGGATTTGGAACGAAGATACATGGCGGGTGATCACAGGCCCGAAGTTATAGATGGGCTTCGAAAAGCACTTGCTGAGGCGACAATCGAGGTGGATAGTGATGAAAGGCCCGAAGTCATGGGATATGGATGGGTTAAAAAAAGCGCTTGCTGATGCCAAAATTGATGCATTATTGTTCTGACTTGAGAGTAAATAACTGTATATTGAATGGATTTCGTCAAAACTTAAAAAACATGCCTCCCTTGAACAATTAGTGATAATTAATTTGCTAAGGTCCTTCGAGATTAAAGCAGTGACGAAGTTAAGACTTCGCAAACAAGTACGTATAGCTTATAATATCATACTTTTCATCATCACTTTCTTTCTCCACGTCCACTCCATTGCGCAATCGACAAATCATATGCTACTCATATTTGTATCAGATTTCGAACCCCGCATTATTAGTCACTACCCCGCCTCTAGACACTATTCCCTATCCTTAAGCGAGAGCATTAGCAGATTCCAGCCCTAGCTCAGTTATAGCTAGGTATCAGGATATTTCTTGCCATTGGAGGATAGTATCAAAATTGCAAACTTCGATCATTTCTTGTAAACTTCGGTGGCTAATACTAATTGATTCTCGAATGCTTTCATGGTGAAAAATCGCTACAACTGGTCATATCATTCCCTAATCTCCATGGCGGAGTTTCACTTGTGTCACGAATTTAGGTCCTACGGAGCTCACTCGATTAGGAATCATGTACTCATCTTCATAATTGCCACCTTCTCAATAGACTTGATGGAATCCCTTTTAGGGGTACTTTGATTAATATTCTAAATCATCACCATAGTGATGCTCCGAATTCTCATGTAATCCCAGAAACCACTTGTGCTACCCCAGAAGATCCTTGCGTTCACCACGATTTCTCTCAACTCCGCACCCAACAACGCTCATTGACATCCCATGCTGTTACACTCCATCCGACTATCCACTGGCGCTTGCCTGCTCAGCACTCTCTACCTCAGGCTTCTTACACAATTTCTTATGTCTGGCTCTCCAATCCTGTTTTTGACAATCTGCGCTGCAATACCATGTACACATGCATTTTGAACAATTTTTAAGATCGCTTCGCTTTAAAGTGAGGTATTCTCTGCTGAATTGACACTTTTATTTTGTCCCATTAGCCTTGCAGAAATCATCCGCAGAAATACCAAGAGAACCTACGTTGAAATTCGAACAAACCATCATACCCGGAAATCTCTCCCTAGCGGCTTTTGCCTTTACCATATCTCCTTTGATCTCCCACAATCGACCGAGGTTATCTCTCGTACACGCCGCATCGAAGTCACCTTCACTTACTATATACACCTCATTAGCATCAATTCCTCACGTCCACTCACGGAATCAAGAGAAACATACCAGTCCTAATCCTATCGGCATCCTCCAACATCTTCTTAGCATCCTCCCATCTCCCCTGCATCTTCATATACAACTCGCCCAACGCATTTTTGGACATAGCTGTTTGGATCGAATTTTCACCAGTAATTTGAATCTTGAGCTGGAGAGATCTCAAGAACAAACGTTCTGCCTCTGTGAAATCACCGCGAGCCTCGAGTTCGTTAGCTTGATTGTTGAGTTGCGATGCCTCCAGAATCTCAGCGCGTCCATAGCCATGGTGTACATATACATTCATGGTGATCTTTGTTTGATGGTTCTTGGTAGGAGATGGAAAAGTCGGGAACAATATTGAAGAACTTGAGAAATTCTTGTTGATATTTTATCACAAAATTAACGCGTATGATGATGAGTTAGATGAATAGATGCGTAAGCCAGAGAGCTAGCTAAGATGGAGAGACCCTTATATGGTAGAAGAGATCAATACGGCAGAGTTGGATAGGCCTAGATCCCACTAGTGCCGTATACAGTTGTAGATGGGCAAACACATACAAAAAAATGTTTAGAAAAAAAGTAATATTTTTTTATATTACAAAATAGCCATAAATTAAGAGAATTTATTAAAGTAAAAAGTAAATAAAAAAATTATTTAATCTTTTAAAAAGAAACATTTGAAAATATTTCAAAATATTAATAATCAAAATAAAAAAATCTTTTTTTGAAACGTTTTAAAACATAAATATCAAAATTAATCAGAAATTAAATTAACATAAGTTTAAATTTATTTTTACTTTAAATTTCTTCCCTAAATTGGGGCTATAATCTGATATCAAAATTCTAAAATTCTAAAAAAAAATCTTTTGTATGTGTTTGCCTATCCACGACTGTAAAACCCTATGTTGTTTACATACAAAACATTAGTAGGAGATAAGAAGTCAAACATGGCATGATCAAACATGGAGCTTCTTTTTGCTGTACAAATGATATCATCTTAGCTGTAAGATATGTACGTAGCCTAGCCCCCAGGACCTTTCTTTGTCTTGATTGGCTATATAGCCGTGTTACTTTCCATGTGTAGCTACCTCATTAGTTGAATGGGCTCTTTCGTATCAAGTATGTAGTTCTTTATACTACTGCTTTAAAGAAGTGAAAGTCCCCAAACTCCGGGCCAAAGCGATGTTAGGAGCTTCATTAGTGAAAGAGAATAACAATGTAATCACAAAAGCTTAGACGATGTAGGTGCCTGCAAGAAATCGATAATTTCTTTGTCATCCGACTATGTTGCAACCAAAATCATACCTAATTCCAATCCTAATTCCCAACACCAGATCCATACCGTTTCTATACCCCGCATCACAGATATCCCGTAACCCTCAAATCCCTCGAACTAGCACCCACTTTAATCGTAAAAGTTCCCTCCGTAGGCATCACCCAGTTCTGTCTCGTCACATCCCAATAACTCAAATCTCTTCTCGTCAAGTCAAATTTCACTGTAGTGGTCTCATTCACTGCGAGTTCGACTTTCTCAAACCCTCTCAAGACCCTGACAGGAAAATCGACATCCGCAGCTTTGCCACTAAGTTTATCGTATTCGAGATATAATTGTGCCACTTCCTTGCCAGTGAGACTGCCGTTATTCCTGAGGTCAACCATTACAGTGGCGTAGACATTCCAGAGGTCAGGATTACCTCCCTCGTCTCCACCAGCTGGCGATGGGATTTGTTCGATGTCATAACCTTCTGGATATGGGTATTTACCTTGCTTGACATCTGACACCTTTTCGATATATGGATAGATAAATTTAGATAGCTTCCTGAAGTTTGATGGGAAAAGTGCTTCACTAGGATCTGGAATTTTGTCGTCGAAGGTAGGTGGAGAAATTCCGTCTGGGCGAGCGGCCGGAAAAGGCGATTTAGGTAAAATTGCATCCACCTTAAGGTTTGTATACTCGAACGTGGTATATGAAAGTCCAAAGCCAAACTCGAATGTGGGGTCCAGGTTATATTTATCAAAGTGTCGATAATCAATGTACAATCCTTCGGTGAAATTCTGCTGTGGAACAAGACCATTTGGATAATACAAGACTTGACCACCCGGACCATAGTCGTTTAGAGACTTCCCGATGGTGTAAGGCAGCTTGGCACTGGGATTGACGTTGCCGACAAGAATATCAGCGATTGCATTTCCACTCTCCTGCCCGGGAAGATTTGCCATCAACACAGCTTTGACTCCCGGAAGATCAATCCATGTGTCCATAACAACTGGTCCAACAGCATGAACTACCACTATTGTGCTACCTTCCCCTTGTCCACAACCTTCAGCGACTTGCTTCACAAGCTCCTCACCTCCATGTTGGAGATTCAAGTCATTACGGTCGCCACGAATGCCTTCGTAAGAAATGTATCCTTCTCCGGCATCAGAATTAACAAAGACGATACAAACATCTTGGTCTTTGATAATTGCTGGAGCCTTTTTCAAGTCAAGTGAGTTTGTGGGGAAGTCGGTAATGTAGACATGGTCGGTATTGAACGATTTCTTCAATGCTGAGATTGGAGATATCAAATAAGGAAAATCAACCGCACCAGAACCCCATCCAGAGCCTAATGTGCCTTTGTTGCAACCTCTATCTGGGCACACATTGGGTCCATCGCCTTCTCCTGCATCCTCACCAAATATTCCAATTCTGTATACAAGGTCATGCTTTTCCTCCGAGTTCCAACCATTTTTATTCAGAGGTAGTATATCGTCCTCATTCTTCAGTAATACTGTTCCCTCGGTGGCCACTTGACGTGCTATGATAGAATGCGCTTCGGCTCCTGTCCCTTGGACATCAATAAACTTGTTGACAACTTTCTCATCCTTATCATCCGGGCTACCGGCATTAATATATCCTTTCTCTTCATAAGTCCACGAAGAAAAGTTAGGACCCTCCCCATCAAATTTTGATTTATCATCCTGTCCCAACTGATACCAAGAGGCGACAATTCTCGTCACCATATCATTGAGCCTCGAAACAGGTAATGATCCATTCAGTACAGATTTACTCAGCTCTGGACCCCATAGTGATTTCGCATTGTCCCAGATAAGGCCATCTCCTGGCATTGTCATATCGAGCCCGGCAAGTGCGCTTGCTACACCAGAGCGTTGGGCAAGCCAATCCGATTGGACAAATCCTTGGAATCCAAGTTCATCCTTCAAGATGCCATTGAGGAGCTTCGAGTTCCCACACGAGTATGAGTTATTCACCATTTGGTAACTGCACATAACGCTGGCTACTCCAGCTTTTACACTGTCTCCGAATGGCCATCCATACAGTTCATGGAGAGAGCGATCGTCGATGTTAGACGACATAGCATTTGGTAATCCCCATTCATAGCTTTGTCTGAAATGTTCTTGCTCATTTCCAATGAAATGCTTGATTGTAGCGATAACGCCTTCTTCTTGAATGCCTTTGATAGTTTGTGCTGCTGCAATACCTTGGAGATATGGATCTGTGCCGAACCCCTCCCAATTTCTTCCACCTGCAGGCATTCGACCCAACGGACCAACACAAGGTCCCAAGAGCACATTGATTCCCTTCAATCGAGCTTCCTGGCCATGTGCTTTGCCCCGTTTATACATTAATTCCTTATTGAATGTTGCTCCAACAGTGATCCCCGCTGGGAAAGCTGTCGCATTATCGGCAAATCGTAATCCCAAGGGGCCATCTTGTAATGCAAGACCAGGAAAACCTACATTCAATGCAGGTGCAGTATTGCCAACAGCTAAACCCATCTGCCAGCCAGTACCCGTCGTAATATTGACCTTTTCTGGCAAGGTCATCTTCTCGACCAATGCCGCGGCTTTTTTATAGCTCTCGCTCCATTGTGATACTGTACCTCCAGGTGGTGTTGGATACCACGGTGGGGATTGTCCAGTCGTGGGTGTTTTCTTATACAGCAAGACCCCTCCTCCTGCCAGAAGCGACCAAAAGATTATTCCAACGACAAGTGTTATTAGAAGACATTTCGAGCGTCGAGCGAAGGTACGTCGCAGATTGCTTAAATGAGTGGTAGTCTGATATGCAGACACAGGAGCTTGAGGATGGTTCGCATCGAGGTAATCAGTGACGTCGATGTCGGATTCTTCGGAGTTTCGATAATTATCTTCGAAAGATTTGCGAGTTGGAGTTCTTACATGATCCTCGTAATCTCGTAGAAGCCCTTCACGACTCTGATTTTCTTCCTTACCACGATCCATCGCGGACGAGTGTATGAATTGAATTGAATTGAATTGAGTCTACGCGTCAAGGCTTGTTCTCAAGTTGTTCCTATCGTACTCATCCAAATTTACCGATTAATGGACATGCGTTCATCAATTGATGAGATGAACCGTGAGATTTTGAGATGAGATCAATAAGAAACTTCAACCAAGACAACCTACATAAGGTCAATCAATATTGGGTGGAATCAAGTTCCTGTGTTCTGGTTCTGCTTTGTACAATGAGCTCTGCTCGCTCGGAAGCTTAGGAAAGGCTTCCCCGGGTTGCGAAAATCAATGTACTGAGCTGTACGAAGTATTTGCCAATGATTGAGGGAAGTACCAAATCAATCCCAAATTATATTCGTATGCATATTGTTTTATGAAAGAACTAGGAGTCCAGCGACTAAACGACTAAACTTTCCCCAGAGGAACTAAAAAGCTTCTCTTGGCCTCACTCGTCCCATTATCAACATTGCCAGCATGTCAAACCCAGCAAAATTTGTTGACCTCAACGCTTAGCATATCTCCATGTATATCTTTAAGCACTACCCACCAATGTACTTTCACTTAGAAATCTTTCAGTCAATCATTGATCTCGATCTCCCTCGGACTTCCAACTCATCCATTGCCCTAGCCTTCCTCTTTTTTCGCCGCAGTCTCGTCGCTTCATGGAGGAATATCCAGCCAACTATGCTGAGCTAGATAGCAAATGAGCCCGACCAAGCGGTTTCTCTCAACTTTATCTGAGCAATCACCACAAAATTGGTACATCATGGCACGATTCATATGCATAAATCATCCGTGTATGCCCATTCTTTCCCTTATCCTCCATCGTATACACACGTTAATAAGCCTTCTTTAGTGACCTCAATTTAATCTTCTTTAATCTCGTGTGAATAAGATGCCCTATAAAGTAACTGTTGTTATTATCTCCCATCAGAACCATTCCCATTAAAATCTCTCCACTCAAGACCATCAAGAACCCCCACCACAACCACACTATCATTCATCATCCAAGTATAGCAGAACAAAGACAGACAACACTTCATTCGTATATGGATACTCCATAAACAAACTCATAAGAAGCAAACTCATTAATTACCATTGACTAATTGCCTCGACGGCGGGTATCACTTGTCATAAAATAACATCACAAAACACGCCGCGCTTGACATCATAGAATCGTACCCAGCCAATTATACCATCCCGTACCACCAATCCCATACCTCCCCATCCCATACCTCCCCATCCCATACCTCCCCATCCCATACCTCCCCATCCCATACCATCCATATTCCGCACCCTATTTACCCATAATCAACAACTCAAAGTCTTAAGCCGCACAAACAAAGCAAGATCTACAAATCTGTCCTCCATCGCCATCCCCTTCCCCTAATCACAGCCCACCGTCCTCTAAACCCTCAACACAATCCTCCAATCCAACGCACCCGCCTCTCTAACCGCACAAGCCATACATCCCCTCCCTCTTCTACTGACCAGCGCATTCCATCCTCTTTCCGCACACAATGCTCTTGCCAACATTTCCGCATCACTTCCAAATTGCCTTTTCTTCGCACTTCGAGATTCCTCGACAATTTTGCTGTTACTGGTCACATCATCCACATCATCGGGAGGTGAAGGCGGTAACACTGCCGTACCCGTACAGTCAATTACCAGGACCTTGGGAATATTACTCGTAGTGGTGTGGGTGCTAGACTGAATAGGCGAGGTGCCTTCGATTGGTGATATAGGAGGTGGCAGGAGCAAGGAAGAAAGAGATCTGGAGGCAGGGGATGTGAGAATTTGGTGGAGGGGAACGATGGTGTAGGTGAAGGCTTTGTGAAGAGGGTGACCTGTTTCGTCTTAGCGTTAAAGATACACAAAACGGAACAAACAAAACATAATACATACCCATATCAGGATTTGGAAATTGGTCCTTCTCTTCACCGCCTTGTAATTGGAAAGATGGACTTGTGGTGAGAGATTCAAGTACCTCGATACTGTGAGACTTAACACATGGATGAGCAGTAACGAAATGCACATCATGGGTGAGAGCAACGTTGATTTCTTTCTTGTCATCGCCACCAAGATCCATTAAAAACCTCATCATTGCAGAGTACGTTTTGATATTCGCTGCTGCTGTTGTGTCGGGTTGTGGAGTTGGCTCTTCTTCAGTAGGAGTCGTCTCGTCGGAGTCAACAGCAAAAAGATCCAATGACTCGAAAATTATTGATGGGTGATTCAAAGTTGGGACGTCGTAAGCTGCAACAAAATCACCTGGGAGTATTGATGAAGGATCCGCCCCACCGATAACACTTCCATCTCTCTCGATGACAGTCTTCTGCAAGATTCTGGGGGTTTCTTTGCTGATATCTTTAGCTTGACTATCAGTCAGTGCATTGGTTGAATCAATAAGGGAGAAAGACTTGCCTTCCTGTGACGCTGTATCAACATCGATATTGACCCACGCCGCGCCAGAAATTCCTCTAGGTTTGACATCCGATGATATCCATCCCATGCACTCAGACGAGTTCTTACCAGCGGCCAAAACCCGACCAATTATACAAGCCGTGCTCCAAAAGCTTCTTTCGCCAAATACAAACCCACCGTACAAGTTGGCCTCGTCTCCTAATTTCTCGACAGCAGCATCATCATTCTCGAGTAATGTTGAGATCAAAAAATGGCCTAGACCTTCACCAGGTAGCATCAAGCCACTGATGTAAGAATTTGACAGCCATCCCGAAGAATGTATTAGTGCAGACATCCTTTGTGTTGATCTTAATAAGCCTCGTCGTGTAACAGGCCGTTGACTCATGAAGTAAGATGATTTTTGTGTTGAAACCGACATGGGTGTGCCAGAAGCAGAAGTATTTGGAGAACTCTCCGATATTATTATATCATTAGATGATACCTTTCCGGTCAATTTATCCAAGTGAGGCCATTTCAACCTCTGGGCAAAGTGTAGTAGCCCGGCTAATTGTCGAGCTTCGTGTCGCCCTCGAAACTGATATGTCTGAACCCTTTCGTTTGGTGTACTATCCACGAGAGAACTTGATGCTCCAGTTAATGTTGCTAACCACCCAGAAGGTTTTTTTTCGGTAACAATCTCGGACACACTCTGTTCGATGCGGATATTCTCGAGCCAGGATCGTGCTAAGAGAAGTGACCATTTAACGCTTGATGTCATATTCTTTTCAAGCTTCTTGACATCTGCAGGTTTGGCGGGTTCGAGGCCGTTATCAATATTTTGAGAGACAGTATCGAGTCGCACTAATAATTCACACGAGAGCAGTATTTGCAATAACAGCCAGTACTTCTGATCTCCAGATTCAATCACGGTCTCGCTATTTGTAGAGATATCGTCTGCTAAATCAGCTTCGAGCGGCTGGGCCCATAGCATTTGTCCAAGTCTAATTCTCCATTCAACAAAGCTGAAATCGACCCAAATATTGGGCTCAACTAGAACCTTCACAAGAACCTCAATCTGGACCTGCAAGCTATATGGATCGTCTGCATCGGTTACTCTCGAGGGCGGAAAGAGGATTTGTGTGAATAACTCCGAATATAGCTCCACCGTAGGCCGCCTATGCATCTTATCCTCATGGTATGATATGCCGATGTTGGTGAGATGTTCATACACCGCGGACTCTTCGAGAGGTCTGATTCCATCCTTGCCATTCAAGAATTTCCTTTGCCGATTCAAGAGTGATTGTGGGCCAGAATTAGGGAGTATCTCCTCGGGTTCTTTTAACGCATCGGCTACACTTAGCTCCAAAGCCGCTTGAAATCCCACAGTTCCTCTCTCAATCCCTTGCATGCTGAGCATATTCGGACGTTCTCGACATCGAGGCATAAAATAGGCACGTCGTTTTCCAGTATCCTTCACACCTTCCAAGCTTATCGGAGATTCTCTTGTGATATGCGGCCACGCTGTAACACACCCCCATGCCTCGTCTTGTATTTGCACATGATCAGATAGATCTCGTATCTGCACAGTCGAATCCCAAGGGAATGCCACTAAAGGATGCGGTGCTCCAGTATGGTGCCCTTCGGAGCGTGCATAGAACTGGGGAGCTCCGGAGAACAGCTCGTGTAGCTCTTGATCAGTGAGGGGCGATATTATCCTATCAAGCTTCTTGGAAGGTCTCGAGGGTATCGCTGCTGTGGATGCAGAATCCTTGACTGAGGGTGGTGGCGGCGGAAGAGGTTTGTTATGATTCGACATGGGACTTGAGGGTTTGTTTGGAGAATTTGAGGTTGGAACTGTCTGGAGAACGACGAGTAACATCAGCATTATTCCAAGTTTATTCTGAAATAAGCACAATGGAATGGACGGGAAAGTAATTTACCACAGTCTGGTCTTTCCCCGGCTTGTCTCGAGAGAAGCTGGGGGTTTTGAGAAGGTTGCGAAGGAAGTTACGCTTGGATTTTCTTCTTTGCACCTTCTCTGGAGTTACGCTCAAACTTAAGCTTATCCGATTGTCATTTTGACTTTCGCTTCGATGCTTCAGGAGGGAAGATAGTGAAGGCATCTTGGAAATGAAAGGAAAGGCTGTTTGGCAGTAATGTATCAATGGTCATCAGATCGATCAGCATGCAGCAAACGCGATTAGGTATAGCAGAAAATAAACAAACGTAAGAAGCAAGAGAAATGAATAGAAATGAGGAGCCAGTTATGTTGACAACCTGATATGCGGACAGCTGCATAGAAGAGCGTTGTAGTAGAAGGTGACCGAACAAGTGCAATGAGAGTACTTGTACGAGCAATTCATATGGATCTCTTTATGTATGTATGTATGTACCTAGGACTCGTAGAGATACAAGAAGTTTTATTGCCTCGGAATGATTCCCGAATCCCAAAATCCTGCAATAAGAGTTGCAGATGGTTGTTTGGTAGTGCAGCATGTAGGAGGTGAGCTATTGATCAATCATATCTCTTAGATTCTCTCTTTCCAAGGCAATGGATGTTAAAATGCGTGGCTGAACAAGGGTTCGCGGTCTGTAGTCGGTGACGGTACATGATATGATACCAGTACTCCTCCTCGTACCCGTACATATAGCTAGCACTATGCACTGGTATATATGAATTGGGTGAACTGCTCGTGATGCTGTCAAAGTGATGGTGGTGCCGAGAAGGTGGGGTTAAGGCATGGACATGGGAATGGGAATGCTTGAATCCATTTATCCTGCTTACACTGTAACCTTAACAGAATGAATATCTTTATTTATCTTTCCCTGCTTTCCTAGTAAGCAATTGATCGTCAACAACAATGATCTGGATCTTTAATCCATCTTTGAAGGGTCTTGGCCAATGTTTAGGATGATGAAAGATGAGGAAGATGAGGAAGTTGAGAACGTTTAGAGATTGTTGTACGGACCTGATCTCCGACAAGCTTATTCCGATTTCTCGCGTTTGTTGATTGTTTATTTGTTGTTGATTGTGGTTGTGGTTGTGGTTGTTCGTTATTCGGAAAATACAAAATGTATAAGTTGTTTCATTTGATGAAGGGGTAACCTTACACAAACGAGTTAAACCTTCGAATGGTGGTACGAAAGTACCATTATCCTCAAACAAGATGTTTTTGATGCCACTATCAAGCTTCCCCGTTGTTGTTTCCCGAACTCACCTCTCTCCATGCAACAACTACTCCGTATATCATCTGTTTGTAAGGTTCAGCTGACTCTGTCTGCAGAAGCCCACTGCATCTCACCAACCTCCTCTAAATTTGACAGATCAATCCATCCATCCATCCATCCATCCATCTATCCAGTTAGGTCGTACCCATAGTTCGGGACAATGCTGACCTTACTCCGTATAGTTGACAATCTTCCCGTTGGAGTCCTAGAGTCAGATCTGATTATATTATTTGATGGTTCAATAATATAAAACAATTTGCGGGTGGATGTGTTTGGAAGCTTAAATCAATCCCAGCCTGTTGTATCCATTCTGGCAAATCCTCGGGCTCGGTTCTATTTCGAGGATGGGAAAATAACTACTGCAACTTACCTACTACGACATATAGCATCATTTCATTCGCCATTAACACAAGATAGTTTCTGGATCCCTATTCTGCCCCGAGTCGAAAGCTACTCGTGCAGAGACTTCTTCTATGTGAAGTACGTTATCCTCAGGCTCTTACTTCGTTCTTCGAGAAGGATTAATAGACACGCTCCGTTATGCCGACTCATTCGTGAATATCTCCCTCCGTATTATAATACACAACAATGCAACCGTGATGTGGAGAGTACATATGTGAGACTAAGACTAAGACTAAGTTAGACTGAAACATCCCCACGGCGCCATCTTAGAGACCAACGGGTACATAGCTTGGCACAATGCCATAACATTTCTCATCTCACGTCATGTCTCTCACTATCAATGATGCTATCCTAATCGTTTTTGTTTTAGCTAAACATTATCATTGTCGCCAGTATATTCCTATACTGCTATGTGCACAACTTTGGTTGTCCATTAAGCAAGCGCTACGCGTGGTAAATCCTCATGTTTTTCTTCATCTGCTCCTCATAGTTATGTTGTCACTTGGCCTCACTACTGGAGCTTCTTTAGCGAGACATCATCCGGAGCTCCGTACAGAGGTCTCAATGAATGAATGTTCATAGAGATTGTCCAAATTATTTAAACAATTTTGGATATTTAGGGATTGATGCATGGTAGCGAAAAATGCATGCTCTGGGGAGTATGATGCGCGTAAGTTTTTTAATGAAGTGAAATGTGTATGAGATGGCTCTACCGGATAGGAAATGAACATGGATATTTGAGTATAAAACACTCGCCGGGGACTAAGGATATGATAATTCTCATAATACCATCATAATAACAGCAGAAATCTTTCATCCATCCATCTATCTATCCTATCACAATAAATCCAAACCACCAAACATCTATCCACCCCTCTACCTCCTACCTCCTACCCCTCCACTCCCCCAGCATCCCCCCTACCACCCGCCCAATCTCAGACCTCCCATCCCAAACCGGATAAACCACCACCGCCAAAATCGCGCCAAAATGCCAAATAATCGCCATCACAATCCATCCACTAAAGAAACTCTCCGTAAAGATCCAATCACGATACAATGGTATCGGCCACAACACAATCGTAACCAGCACATTAACCACAAAGAATGTACTAGCAATGCTGAGCCACCTTCTAATATGTTTGATTGTATCTTCACCGAATGGATGAACGACGTCGTCGAGAGGAAGTTGGGAATTTGGTTTTATTGGAGAGGGAGAGGGGGCTTCTTCTCCGGTTGTTGTGTAGGGTTCTTTTTCCGATTCGTCGCTTTGGGTGATGTGGTTGACTGCTTCGCTGCTGGGACGTGTGGATGTTAGGGAGCTATTTTGTTGGCTCTTGTCTTCGATGAGGTCGATTCTTAAGAATTCCCGCCAATCGAAACGACTGGGCCAAGCTAATGAGATGATTATCGAATAGATGGCTGGTGAGAAGAAAGAGACGATAGCACCATAAAGACCTGGAATTTGAACTTGGGTCGTCTGGATATTGATTACGCCGCCAGACCAATACCATGATAAGCTTAGCCAAGTTGCAACTCCTGAAAATAGTCCAAGGATGGGAGCTAAGATGGCGGCTAGTTTTGTTTGTCTGGACCAGAGGAGTGTGAAGATCATGGGTAGGATACCTGGACAAGCGACAATGGGTCGGAAATATGTCGACCAGTTATTTGTAGCTCCGGCATATTCAAGCATGATGGCAAAGCCCGCCATAAAACAGCCATGGAAAACAACGCCCCAATGGCTAACTTTTAGAGTTTTGCGGTCCGATGCACGGGGATTGATATAAGTGCGGAAGAAATCCAGAGAGATGATACTGCTAACGGCAATCATTGATGAGGATATTGTACTCGTAATTGCCATAAAAATGAGTACCAGAAGACCAGTAGTTGCGCCTTTTCCAAGTAAAGATCGTAGCACGTATGGCATCACGAGACCGGAGTTTACTTGGGTGGTGGTTAGAGTGTTGGGGTAGTCGAACCAGATTGGAGTTTTTTCAATCGCCCGAGCGCTGAGACCGATGATAGTTCCTGTGCACCATGGGATCGCAATGATGACAATAGAAACAAGATCGTATGCTGGAACCGTTGAGTGGACTTCGGAAGCAAAGGACTTTTGCCAGAAACCAGTATCCATGAGAACGAGCGCAAGATTACCGAATTTTAAAACGAGGCCGAATAATACCGCTTTTACGATGATTAGCATAAAAATGACTCAGAAAATTGATGAATTGGTCAATGAATTAACTTACCGCTCTTGGACTTCATTGTCAGCAGTGAACCTTGATAGTTGTCAGAGACATAGTCATCCGTAGCCTTCACTTTCTCATAAAGACCCGACACGCCACCAATGTGCTCGTTTGTCAAGACGGCGAGAGAGAAATAAATCAAGAGGATTAGAGCAACAGTAGTGTGAAAAAAGTCGGTCAAGAACGTCGCTTTCAGACCACCAACTGCCGTGTAGATGACAACTATCAAAGAACCAGAGTCAGCGCTCGCGTTTTCCCAATTCAGTCTCGACAATGACTAACCCCCAGCAGGAATCAAAATACAAGCGGCAATAACATGCATGCCCGTCATTCCAGTGATCAACTGCGCACCAGCAAGAATCATGCTCCCGCAGCCAAAGATGTTGTTGATCAAATTCAGCAAGATAAACAGCCAATGAGCATAGTTTCCATATCTCATTCTTACGAATTCAAGAGAGGTGTGAGCGTATGGCACTCGCAACTTTGCAACGATTCCGAGGACGGCCATGAGAGCGATTTGGAAGGAGAGACCACTAGCCCACCATATTGGTAGAGCAATACCCCATTTGTAGGTATAAGCAGCCGAGAATACACTCTCATTGATCCACATCCTGTGGGAATCAAATTGGTTAACATGAGATTCTCTCAGCACTGGCAGTAAAGCTTACCAACTTGAGAAGACAGCGGAAGCTGTCAATCCAGTTCCAACGGTCCGATTTGCGACCATAAACATTTCCGATTGATCGCTATCCTCTGAAAGATATCTCTTTTGTATGCGAACTGCTGCTAGGATGATCATGCAGAACATCACCGAAAGTCCAATAATAATGCCATAGCCATCGGCCTGCGTGAGAAGTTCTGCAGCCATATTGAAAATATGAAATTCTCATGAGCCAACGGAAGATGTAGTTTAGACTACCCAAGAGTATATATACCGTAGTCGAGTATGCGCGGGCCAGATGCATTATACTTCTTGCCATGAGTGATGTAAAAACTGACGCACATGTTATCATCGTATCGCAATGCCCACAATACCTTACCATGTAAACTTAGATAATTGAATATCGTGATATATTGCTTGTAATTGCTTGATCATAGAACATAAGCAATCCTTATTCGTTGTGATACACAACTTGAGTGGGATCGTCCAATTGCGATATGCAGCTAGTGAGCACGCAAGATATACCAAAGCACCCATCATCATCCCAGTATAAAACTTCGGTGAATTAAGCAGTACGACTTCATGTCAATAATACTGGAGTTGTCTTATTGATTCGAAGAATCTATGTAAAGATAAGCTTGCAAAAGTTGAGTTCGAGAATACATTGAAGTTGTCATCGAGGAGGATACTTTGGGGAAACTACTCTCTTCCCCCTCTCTTCCCCCTCGTTAAACTTTCCAGCTCGGGATCTTCATTTAAACAAAATCATGAATATAGATGGATTAGAATCTGTGCATTGTAAAATGAAAGTTTATAAATCTAAAAATGAAGTTGCTTCGCATAAATATTTAGCTGTTTGATTAAAAATATATTATTAGGTCCTTCAATTCCATACCAAAAATTATTTGTGTGTAAGACTCCCAAGATTTCTGACGAATGTCAACTCAATCTTCGAAAGTAAATCAAACACTAGATGTGTATCGTTTGAAAGATGGTGTAATATTACACTACCTAGACTTTTCAGTTTTCATCCTGAATACTTCATTTGTTGCCTTAGCCTGGGAACTCAAGGTCCTGAAGAGTGTTGTATGTTCATGATAAATCATCACAAGCTCGCTCCTGACTTCAAGGTGCCTAACACCAATCGATTGATCCTCTGGCATCCAGTCATTCGGTCCGTGTGAAACCCACACTACATCGGGGACAAGTTCAAAACTCAAGATGCTCGTCGCAATGAACCACTCATCGGTCGTCGCATGTTATTGGGAACAAAAAAGCTTTTGCATGATTCACACCATTAAGATTCTCCCCCTCGTAAACTTTAACGCCGTAAAATGCTCCTTGGGTATTGAACGCCATTCCACATCGATATCTGTAAATCAAAATTCTTCCCGCGATTCTTCCTAGGCTGGGGGAGTTTCATGCACAACAACCAGAATGTACTTTGTGTCTGGAAAAATCACAAGCTCGTGTTTCTTCGTTCGGAGGCGCAGTAGTTTAACTTCATCCTAAATTTATATTAAAATGTGGTTCATAGATCATAACTCGGTTTCGACAAACCTCAACGTCCAGTCCATGAACAAGCCCCCCTGCCGACTTCACAAAACTCCATACCATAGAAGCTAACTCTTCGATTCCCTGGCTCTCCGTATTGGCCACTGTGGTGGAATCTTCGGTCGCAACGCTGGCATTATTTGGTCTAGAATTGGAACGAAAGGCTGAAAACGATCCCGTGTTCTGGATGATGGTACCGCTAGAGACTTCGAGCACCAGAGTCGCCTGTACCCCAGGTTTTTTAGATAGTCGTGCTAGGGTCTCTGCCAAAGCCTCTGCGCCGCTACCCTTGAGTTTTATTAGCATATGCACTTCACAGACACAACTTGAATATAACTTACAGTAAGTTGGCCGGCGGTAATTTGCGCCATATTTGTTAATGTGAATGTGTAGGAGTGTGAGGAGTGTGAGGAGCGTGAGGAGTGCAGTGAGTTGCGAAAACAGATGGTTGCTGTAAACAAAGATCAACTAAATTGCAGGGTTGAGGTCGGGGCGGTAGAACTAACTTCCGTAGCTAGGGAACTTTTTTATTTCACTGCTCAAAATAATTTAGTAGACAAGACATCTTCTCTGTAAATTTAATATTTATCCGCGATGGGTTCAAGCGCGAGAAAAAAGAAGGAGAAGAAGAAAGACTTTCAGGTAGGAATGTATCAATTTCTATTTCTATTTCTAACCATAATTGACTCAATGGTTCCAGAAAGCAAAACTTCGAGTTGGCAAGACTAAAGCAAAGGCCGACAACTTCACAGACACCAGTTTCAAGTCAAAATCCATTGTTGTAAATCAACAATCTCTCACAACTTCCGCGCCTTCAAATGTTGTTCAATTTACTCATTATCTTTCATTGGCATCGACTTCAAAATCGGACAGTCAACGAAAAGATGCACTCGCATATCTTACAACCCAACTCTCTTCACAACCTGTAAATGAATCCATACCCCTCCCGACCGCCGTCATCCTCCCGAAACTTCTTCCTTTAATTCTCGATGGGAATGTCTCTGTGCGATCACAGCTTCTTAAATTCCTCCGGCTTCTGCCGCCTTCGGATATCGGTGATCGCGCAGAATCCGCATTATTATACATAAGAGCCGGGATGACGCATTTGGCCACAGAGATCCGTGTAGATGCTTTGGCTGTGTTGGAATGGTTACTTGAAGTTGCGGGGGATGATGTGGTTTCATGTCCAGGTGGATGGGTGAAAACATTGAAAAGTTTCATGTCAATGATAGGCTGGACCACAAGTAGCGCCACATCAAAATGGACATCTGCAAGTAGAGTTAGCTTTGGAATAAGTAGGGCTAGCTTCGAAAAGTCGGGGAAAACTCTTCCAAGACAATTATTGGTACTCTCCCAACTTCTTAAGGCTGGCCTTGTAGAACCGGAAATGGTTGCGCAACCAGCTACAAGTGGTAATCACTTTCCACTTTTTGATGTCGAGCGACATATGATACCTTCGAGGGCAAACGCATATGCCCATCTAAACCTATTTGGCTCATCCAGGGACGAAGACGGAGAAATGTATATTGACAGGGAAGATCGCCAAAGAGTCTTTCACAAAAGATTTCAGGCAGATTTATTGGTAGGAGTAGAACACGCCAAGAGAGAGGCAGGAGAAGCTGGCAGAGCTGCAGCAGTCCTCACAAAAGTTCTACAGGATGGTATGAATGATTATAGTGGCGTTGATGATACCCGATAAAAGGACTTCAAGGTGGAGTTCAAGGTGTTTTACCAGGATATTGTATACAACTCGGTTCAATCAACTTCATCAGTTAGTCTGATATCTCGTCTTGGGGTCTGGCACGTCGTCCCATTTCCTTATTGTACATTTGAGCTCGTCAGAATCATGATAGGGGCCATAGGACCGTCAGAAATAAGATACAAACAAGGCTTGCCCTTTTTCAGCAGTACAATATCTTTCTACTGTACTCCCGGTGTATCAAACTATATAGGGGTAAAGGAAGTATTTACCTAGTAGACGTTAGCAATGCAAATTTTTGCAAATGTCAGAAATGTCAGAAATGATGAATGATAAATGATAAATGATGGATGATCAAAATGATCTCAAAAGACTTTACCTGGCCTGGTCTGGTCTTGGTCTCGAGTTGAAATGCTATTCCAAATAGATTTAGATCAATCGCACAAGCGCACCCCACCTTCCGGAACCGCATTGTGATTTGCGACCCACCAAGCTCATGTTTCGTTATCCAACAAACACACGCGCTGCCCCGATGATGAAAATACCAATCAGTATTCTAATATTACAACCATTAAACAAGCCTCATCCCGACCTATAAACGTAGATTTGTGAGTTGTCTAGTATCCTACTTGTGACTTCTTCTTCCTTTGCCTATATTACCTTTGTTTGGATCTGTGTTCTGTCTCAACCACACAAAACTATGCCAACTTCCAAGCGGCGGCAAGCGTGTAGCAGCATCGCGAGACTGCCATAGCTGTTTTTAGATATTATCTTGCTTCATGCTATCTACAGTACATGCGCCATCACTGCGACTCCATTACTATTCTTGTCGCGTCTAATTTGATATGTTCTGATTTTCCTCCTGGTCATACATATAGCTTGACATTAGCCAGTGTTGGATGTGAAGCAAGCGCTGCAGATCCTCGGACTCTCATAGGCCCATTGCTTCACCCCTTTCTCACGCGATATTACTGTGTTACTGATCCAACATCATAGGTTAATTTCATAGTCCGCCTCAAGGATCACGCCACGTTATCAGCAACTCTCGATACACATCACATGACTGTGCGATATATTTTCCATCTCTTCGCTTCGCTCTTCATACTGCACGTTCCTTGGATGACTCTTTCGAGTTAGTCGCTCATTCGTCTTGCTTACAGTCCATCTTCTACAGCGAATTTGTGTCTTCTCATTCTTCGAATTTGTGTCGGGCATTGAAAGTGCCTCTGAGGCATCGCGACAAGGCAACAGCTTCTCAAAATAATAAGACAGTAGCCTACTCTGAAGCCGCCTTTGTACGTAAAACAATGAGCTACACTGAAACTGCCATTGTGCCAAGCGTGCAGATCAAGCCAGTCTCGCCTGTTGAGAGCAAAGTAAAGAATGAAGAATCTAGGGATCAGATAGTCCAACTGGATTTACCAGACGTTGCAAACGACGACGATATTTTCGATGACGTAGATGTGGAGGATGAAGAGTCGGAACATGTGGATAAAAGTTTTGAAGGACTGGTCTTTATTAATGGTGTTGAACATTTTGTATGTCCAGGTAAGTACGCCGACGACCTGCTATGTCGGTACTTGCTGACAGACACGTCTAAAGGGTTCAAGATTCGACAGCTTCCTGCTCCAATGATCGTCAAGAGATCTTTAAAAATGCTCTATAGTTAGTACATCGATAAATTATACTGTTCACAATACTCAGATCAACTAGATACCATAGTGAAGGGCAATTTGGTATTAGATCCGAACTATCAGAGAGCCAGTGTGTGGGACGAAGTACGTGCTTCTACACTTATTACCTCAGTCTTGAGTAAGTGATAGCCAAACTTTCTTATAATCAGAGTTCACTGACTTCATCAAGTGGGCTACTTTATTCCTCCCATTGTTCTTAATGTCAAAAAGGTGATCAACAAACTGAAAGATGGTCAAAAAGAGGTGAAACATATGCGGATTTGTGTCGATGGGAAACAACGCTTGACATCACTTTATAAGTTTATGAGTGGGGAGATTGGCTTCCTGGATACTGCGCATCCACCGAAAAAATGGTACGTTTTAGCTGAGTATGAAATTGAGCTTCATAAAAATGGTCTGTTCGAAGTAAAGCTCGCCTCGAACAGGGTGTCCAATTTTTCGGACTGCGGTCCAAAAACAAGACGTTTTCAAGTCTTGAATTCGGTCAAAATGCAGATTATTTGAAAGATTTAGATCGTTTGGAATATCCAAAACATTTCGAACATTCCAATTGTTTGGGAGATCCAAATCATTTAGACAATTGAACTTGTCTTGAAGATTTATATTTGCATCGGATCTGGTCTGCTTGTCCGGACTATTGGATACACTGCGAAAAGCTTGCACTGAGTTGGGCTACCGAACTGGATAAAAGTCTAATGATAATTAGGTATTACTGTCACCCAACTATTAATGGTGTTGTAACACCAACTAGCGACAGAAACATCTGTCCAGATGGATTGAAGAAGTTCTTTGACGAAAAGGTCTTTTGCTGCTACGAATACGATCATCTAATACAGGAAACCGAAGAAACCATGTTTCAACTTGTCCAACGTGGTGTCGCTCTTTCACCAGCCGAGAAAATGAGAGCGATGTCTACTGAATGGGCTAGGTTCACTCGATTATATGAGGAAGACTATTCTATGGTAATCAACTGTAAGTATCCTATAAATCCAAGTTGAGAATCTAGCTTATAATTACTAGTATCGAAACAAAGTCGTGCGTCGGGTTTTCGACTTATTCTCACTATATTCACAATGATTCAAGAGGTTCTCTCCAGGCCAACAAATGGGCGAAGAAAAAAGCTTGTGCCTTCGTTACAAGCCAGTCCTCAAGCACTTATGCGTGTTCTAGAAGATCCAGAACCAATCTCGATGGGTCTCAAACTCGCTTTCAAAGATGTATTCGATAGATTCGAATCATTGATCAAGACATCTTCCACCAAGTTATCAAATGGTCGATACAAACTCCTGAAAAATTCAGCATTTGATCCAGCTCCCAACTTCCTTAAAGATGCGGATGTTAACCATGTCCGCACATTCTCGCCATTGGAACTCGTCACCACTGGCATCTTAATCTCATATCATAAAGATAAACGAACCGATGCCGCTCTTCTCGAAGACATAAAATCCATGCGTCGTTTTTTACGCCTAAAACATAAAGACTTACGAGTCAACGCTCAATGCTGGGCAACAGCATGGGAATTCATCTCCAAACATGTGCATCGAAAATCCATGAAGAATTTTGCACTTCGATTACAATCGCATCGACAGAAAGCCGCGCACGGCGTCCTAAGAGGAATCCCTACGCCCAAACGAGCAAGATCGAGCTCGGAATCTAGTGGACTTTCGGAGCTGGATTCATTGTTCGAAAGCGATTTAGAATTGGATGATGATGATGACTCGAGTGAACCGTCGCGATCGAGTCTTCTTTCAGAGTCTAGATCTTTGGAGAGAGGCATGGGAAACTCGACTCATACACAATCTTTCAAGAAAGCGAAGAAAATCTGAAAATATCCCTATCGAACTCAAATGTTCCAATTAATGTCAATGTCCAAATGGGTTCATGAGATGAAATGATTTCCTTATACGAAATTAATCTGGGGACTCAAGCGGATCTCCGCAATTACCACGCGGGTTGGTTCTTATGTTTGTGATCGGAGGATGGGCTTTGGGTGTCATGCATGCTAGTAATATAAATCATGTTAGAGGAGGGGAAGGGAAATATCTCATTAAGCAGCTAGGGTTCCTTGTAATACTTGAGAGTTGCATAATGGGTAGAGGTGATTTTGCATGTGCGGCGCTTGTATGGTATGGACATTGATTGGAATCTATAGGGTTTCATCATGGTGATTTGCTTTGATGCAGAGGGAATGGGTTATTTGGGTGATATTTTAATGGGGTTTGTTGTATGATAGAATTGGGCGGGCAGATCCATCGAGCTTTGAAGAATCAGAATAATATCTAAATAGGCCTTGATATATTCATTGTTAATCCTCAGGACACTCACTGCATGTATCATTACAATATTTCACTCCAAGTTGAACATGAGGGTCATGATTCGATAACTTTCCGATGGTTATTCTTCAATTTCAAACTGTGTATTGAACATTGGATCATATATCATATATTGTTCAGGATGAATGCCAAGAGGAAACTAGTGGTTGAAAACTTCAAGAAATATACATCAAAAGCAAATAAACAAATGACGAAACTCCTGGTATACATATTCACACTTCATCATCAAACGCACTCACAGTAATTCCCTAACATCACAATTCCCAAGAAGCACTCAGCCCTAACCCTTCAATCGCCCACTCCTTCCATCCTTTCTTCTCCCCCACCAACCTCACCCCCTCCCACTCTTTCCTCTCCACAGACCTCCACTCCTCAATAGGTATCCAACCAATATACGCGCGATCCCCAAATCCTCCAATCCAATATATCTCCTGTACAACCAATCGCATCCATTCACTATGATGGATACGGTTACCTGGGAGCCAGTATTTAGCATCTTGATGAGTGTAGACGAAACATTTTCTTAAAGCTTCTTCTTCTTCAGCGGATGAAGTGGTGATGGGTTCGAGATAGCCCAGCATACTGAAACGTGGTTGGTTTGCGGCGGAGTATGCGAATGGGTCGGGCCTTTCGGAGGAGATGCGCGATTTGGGTGGATAGGGAGGAATCCATGATAGGGATAGGGAGATGTTTGGATTGGTGATGGCATTTTTGAAGGTGGTTGCTATGCTGATTGCGAGGATAGTGGGATTGTTGGTGGTGGGTTCGCAGTCGGCTATGTAGTCCATGAGACCGATGGGAATATTTTGGAGGTTGGAGGGACGGTTTTCGAGAGAGGATGAGGAGGAATTAGGGAATATGGAGGAGAGGGTTCCGAGGGGTGTGAGATGGAGAATGCGACGGGCGAGAATGGCGCTTTCGCGGGATGTAGGGATGTGGTTTATTGATTCGGAAGATAATGGGTTGATGATTATTTGCTCGGGGGGAGAAGCGTCGGTTGGGAGAGATGAACTGCTTGTGAGTTGGAGAAGGGTACTTAAGAGTAAGGCTCCCAAGGGAGCTTTTGGTATGTACATTGCGAGAAAGGGTGGAAGACAATAGAATGGTAGATTCGCAATGATGAGGAGAAGATGTAGATATATTCAAATGATGAATATTCAATAAGAAATGAGTATGAACTATGTAATAGTTACATAGAATGAGATGAATTTGAACCTTACCGCCGATAGCAGATATGCGGGCTCGTGAATGATTCCTCCTCGGAAAAGATATCCGAGACTCGGAATGGTTTGTGCCGATTCTTTACTTTCCACGTGAAGTGAATGTTGGTTGAGATATGTACGATCTTGCCAATTCGAGTCTTTGAATACCTATCTAACTTTGCAGTAACATAAGTTTGTTAATATGAGGATGACGTTGACGATGATAATAACATTGTTTGAATTGAATAATAGTAAATAATGAGAATTCAAAATAATTTAAAGCGTTGCATTGTATTTGTTGTGTTGTGTTGATGTTTTGTGCTTCAGCGGAAGAAGGGAAGGGTAAAGTTCCTCCGGCTATAAATTATCAGAACACGTGACTAATTTTGAAGGGCTGTTAAATTTTGAAGCCCTAGTACAATTTAGTGTGAGAAATTTACCGATGCGCTAAGAGGAGTACCAGAGAAGGAGCAGCGACCTCTAAATCTAAGAAAGTCATCGACAACCCAATAACTCAGCAACTCCGTATGTATGCCCATATCTACAGGATTGCTCGCAGATTCTCAGATTGACAGTTTAATCGCTGAGGAACCGATTCATTCGCATCTTTACAAGAGAAATACCATACACAGCTAACATTCGCCACTTTCACAGTTATCGGAAATCATCAATCGACACATCCCCGATAAACCGCAAATATGGGAAAGGTTCACGGATCCCTCGCTCGTGCCGGAAAGGTCAAGTCTCAAACACCAAAGGTACGATTCTTTTGATATATTTCTCGATGGATACCATGGATGGCAGGATGAATAGGCGGATGGCGGCGAACAAGAATCTCTCGAGGGCCATTTGGGCAACAACTTGGGAGGATGGAAATGGGATACTTGGAAGGATACATGATCTTGATGAATCAAGTCATGCTAATACAATATTTCGCATAGGTTGAGCCACAAGAGAAGAAGAAGCGCCCTAAGGGACGTGCCGCCAAGAGAGAGAAGTTCACTCGTCGTTTCGTTAACGTTACTTTGACCGGTGGCAAGAGAAAGGTTCGACGATACCACCAACCTCTTCGGATTAAAGGCGATTCGCTAACATGGGAAATAGATGAACCCAAACCCAGGAGCATAAGCAACCAGAAATTGATGAATGGAGAACAAGAGGGGCGTTGCTTGTTACTATACATAAGAACTTTTCCACGATGGATTTACGATTACGATTCGGGAAGTGGAGAATATCTACTTCGAGTTCGGATGGGAATTCATTGGGAGGAGGAAATGCAATCTTCTTTAATGGGCGTATATGTACAACTGAGGAAGTGGCTCGCTACTGAATTAAGATCAATGTTATCTTGATCTTTTCTCCGCCCCAATATTTTTTCATTGGTTTCTCTAGATGTGATGTGACATTGAGGTGTTTCTTACACTTTGCGCTGCGGATCATTTAAGCTCATGGGATTAGGTGGGCCATGTGCTCTTAGTTCTGGTCGAGGTGATGAGAAAACTCCCCCAAGACGAGAGGCTGGACATGAATATCGGACGTCATAGAAAAATCGCAGATACCAAAAGCTACAACATCTCCCCCGCATTTCAATTCAACGTTGCATATTTCCTTTTGCAGCATCCCTTTCGGTAGCAAGGTTGGACAGCTGCTCTTCCCTTTTCAAAAAAAAAAAACTCAAGTCACCTTATTTCGAACTACTCGATATATCTAATATCTAATATCTACCCTCACATTATCGAATATGCAAACCTATAGATTCCATGTGATGTGATGTAATGTGATGTGATGAGTTGAGTTAACCCTTTGCACACAAAGCAATATTACATTTTACTATTACTCCAAGTCCTACGGAGTACATACCGGTATGTATATATTTCTCAACAGATGAATATCTGGAAAACCAACCTACTTTGTACTAAAAGTAGTAAAAGCTGTTGTTTTTTTTACAATGTAATAAGGAAGGTTGTTCTTGCTAGGTATGGATTTGTGAGGTTTGGTTGAATGTGAGGTTTGTTTGATTGTGAGGGTGAATGTGAGGGTGAATGTGAGGGTGAATGTGAGGGTGAATGTGAGGGTGAGTGTGAGGGTGAATGTGAGGGTGAATGTGAGGGTGAATGTGAGGGTGAATGTGAGGGATTGGTTGTGAGGGATGAGTGTTAGGAAGGATAAATTAGGAGGGGGAGGGGGGATGTTAGAGGGGAGGATGTTAGAGGGGAGGATGTTAAGGGGAGGATGTTAAGGGGAGGATGTTAGAGGGGAGGATGTTAGAGGGGAGGATGTTAGAGGGGAGGATGTTAAGGGGGACGTTAACGTTAATGTTAAAGTTAACGTTAATGAATGAATTCAATCAAGACAAAATTTCTTCTCTTATCGTATATCCATCATCCATCATCCATCATCCACCTCGTCTCATCAATTAATCTTTTCATAACTATAACTTATAAAAGTATAGGATTGAAGTTGGAATTTTATGTATAGTGTAGGTAGGTATAGTGTAGTGTTTGGGATATGAAAGAAATATTTCTTATATATAGGTACCCAGAGCCTAGAGAGGGAGCACCTGGTGGAGATTAGGTTGTGGGATATTTCTAGAGATGGGGTAGGATAGGATGGATGATGTGAGGTGTGATGAGGTGCGATGAGATGAAAAGGATGGGATGGGATGGGATGGGATGGGATTGACGGAGATTGATGAGATGAATAAGATGGGATGAGATGAGTATTGATTACTCGAGTAGGTATACAATCCAATTCAATTCAATTCTAAGAATGTAAATTTCTGTTTCAAGGCATTTATTGAGCTATTCAAACGATCTCACTATCATGTTACCAGTAAAAATCATAAAAGCACAAATATTTTATCCTTCATCCGAATCCTCTCCCCTCCCAAACCCTACAAACAACCCCCATCCCATCTAACAAACCGCTCTATGTACCCCCTCACTCATCGGTTTCCTCCCCCCCTTCCCCTGCCCCTTCCCATGTCGACTCCCCATAATCCCATGTTCCTTCTCAGCACTCCCATGCCCCTTACTCAAATGCGAATTAAGCACACTTAAATCTTGCTCATCACTGTCAATCAAATTCTGCGTCGTGGCACAAATATCCGAGATCAAGCGATCCAACAAATCAAAACTCATGCTCTCTCTCACCACCACTCTCAATATCTCGATATCTTCTTCGTTGGGAGGAAGGGGATAGTTGGGGATGATGTATTGTTTGGCGCGGAGGAGATTGGAGATGGTTTCTTGTTTGAGGTGGGGGAATTCCTTTTTGAATTCGTCCGAGAAGCGGAAGGCGACGACGGGAAGGCCGGCGTTGTAATCGGCGGATGTTTCATTTTCTTTGCCAAAGACGGCAGCGCTTACACCTTGGAATATGTGCTCGCCTTTTTTGCGGTGGATGTTGGAGACGCAGGTATACCATCCTGTGGCTTCGAGGGATTTGGAGAGGAGACGAGCGTTGCTCATGCAATTTTCCATGATTTGTCGGTAACCCTTGAAACCGAGATGAATGAGGTTATAGTATTGAGCGATCACTTGAGCACCTGGTCGAGAAAAGTTGAGAGTATAGGATTCTTCTGTTCCACCTAGATAGTGAAGTTCGAAGACGAGATGTTTGGGGAGGTAAGATTCATCACGCCAGATAATCCATCCAACACCTGCATATACGAGACCGAATTTATGACCGGATGTGTTGATAGATTTGACTCTTGGAAGTTCGAAGTTCCATTTTGGGCCACCGGCTTGTGCGTGTGTAAATGGAGCTACGAAGCCTCCTGAAGCAGCGTCGACGTGAATTGGGATGTCAACTCCGGTCTTAGCTTCATAGTCGTCGAGAATTTTGGAAATTTCTTCAACTGGTTCGTAGTGTCCGGTGTAGGTACTTCCAAGAATAACGAAGATACCAATAGTGTTTTCATCGATATTCTCCTTGACCAATTCTGGATCAAGTCTGTAATTGGACTTCTCGGAGACAGGAAGGATTCTAGCCTCAACCTCAAAGTAACGGGCGAATTTCTCAAGAGCTACCTGAGCATTTGATCCCATGATGATATTTGGCTTGGACGTATCCTTTCCTTCAGCTTCACGCTTTTCTTGCCAACGTCTCTTCATAGCTAAACCACCAAGATGAATAGCTTCGGAAGAACCAGTCGTTGCGGATCCAATAGCCTTTTCTCCCTTTTGTGCTCCCCAGAGATTAGCGATAATGGAAACACATCGTGAGTGCATTTGCATCATTGCTGGGTATTCGTCTGCATCAGACATATTTTTGGAAATGTTTTCGAACATTAATTGTTCAGCATGAGTCTCCATGTATGTACCGACGAAACTGAAATCAGGATGATTAGCAATTGCCAGACATCAGACATGCATGCGTACTCAAGTCCAAAGAGTCAAACATACCTTGCCAAATTCAGATTAGGTCTGCCATCAAGATCTAATTCATCCTTCAATAATTGATGAACGGAATCTGCTGGTGCTCCTTCTTGTGGTATTGTGAACTTTGAGATTTCTTGTTGAGAAGCATATCGAGTAGAATATGGGGTGATATGAGAAGTTCCTCCTTTGGTGTGTACATGCTTTTTGACGGCATTCTTCATGTGCATATCATGGAGATTCTGAATAATGACATCTGGATCAACCTGATTTGAGGATTTTTATTTATCAGTATGAGATTCTTTCGAATTTTGAGAAGTGGCAGAAGCGGGGGTTCAACTTACATGGCGTGCAAGAGACATGATGATGATTGAACTGAAGTACTCGAGTAGATGATTGTAGTGGGTTGTGTTGTGTTGAAGATTTGAAGATTTGAAGATCTGAAGATCTGAAGATCTGGGGAGTATAAAATGATACCTATTTAAAGAGTATAGAAGTTGTTAAGAGAGAAGGAAAGAGTTATTGATTCGAGATATCAAATTGAATTGTAAGATATTAAAATATTGATGGATGAAATGAAATTCACTTACACTTACATACAAGAAGCTCCTTACCTGGTATGACTACCTACCGTATGACGACGGATTGATTGATCGAGGTGGATTAAACTAAGATCTAGATCCCAATTAGAAGTATCAAGCAAGACAAATCCATATAAAGAAAGTTTTCTTTTTACTTAATGAATACTTGATAGATAAAATATATTTCTAATCCAATTGAATATTGAATTGTATGAAAATCCATGATGTTGTTATTAATAATTGTTGAAAGGAAAAGACTCCGCCAAGCGTCATAGTTTCAGAAAGCTTGTTTCGTAACCTTGTATGTGATGTGAGAAATGAAAGTTGTGGAGCTGTTCCTGGAGTGAAGTTTTTGAAGTTTGAAGTTTTTGAAGTTTGAAGTTTGGCCAAGAGAACAACTTCTTTGGGGAAGAAAGTTGTATCAAATTGTTGTTTGTGCTAGATGACATTAGATGTTAGATATTGGATGACATTAGAATATTGGATGTGTTGTTCCTGATGTCACTTAGGTCACCGTGACCGTTACAGTAGATTACGGACTTTTTATTTACAACCTTATCCGGCGTCGGTTCTTACAAACTCCGATCGAGGGGTAAATTCCTAATGAATGAAATAAAGTAACGCCTTCTGATGATGTTATTCATCTCTCCTCTCCTTTCTCCCACAAAGAAAACACGCAAGGGCCATTCATTGCCTTCGCTGCCTTCGCTTACTTAATCACCTATACAAATAATACGTATATGCTTATAGCTTGATCAAGGCATTCATTCCATTTATATTTATATCCATATCCATATCCATATCTCCTCAAAGTCTCATCTCCTCCCTCCTTTCTCCTTTTCTCATCAATCATTTCAATATGAAGTTCTCTACTACACTTTTGCCCTTGGTGGCAATTTCTACCACTGCCTTCGTTATTCCTGATGAACAAATGACCAATCAGATCATTATTGAATCTCAACCAACTTCGAAGACTTATCTCGATAGAATTTCCGAAGTCAAACACAATGTTTTCTCTCATGCCGAAAAGTCCTTCAAAGATGCAGTTGCATTCAGTGAGAATGCTTTCGATAATGCCATGGATACCCTCTCTGAGGCTGGTCAAAAAGCACAAAATGTCATTGAATGTCACCACTCAATGTCAAAGTTTGATATATCAGGCTGGTTAGATTCTGCCATTTCTAATGTCGAGGATATCAATTTCATTGATCACCCTCACGATAAACCACCTCACCACCCCAAGAATCCACACCATGGCCATGGCAAGCCCAACAAGACTGTTTACGAATTGATTGCCAGCAGCAAGTATACCACCAAGCTTGCTAAGCTCATTAACGAATTTCCGGAGATTGTCGATGCTTTGAATGGAACAGACGCAAACTTTACAGTATTTGCACCAACTGATGCGGCTTTTGAGAAGATCCCAGATCATCATAAGAAACCTTCAAAGGAATTGCTCAAGGCTGTCCTGGGATATCACGTCTCTCCGGATTTCTACCCTGCTGGTCGTGTCCTTGTTTCGCATACTATTCCAACTTTATTGAAAGAAAGTCGTCTTGGTGATGAACCTCAACGTCTTCGTGTTGGTCTAGGTCTCAAGGGATTGGCCGTCAACTTCTATAGCAGAATCGTTGCTGTCAACATCGTATGTTTCCTTTTCTCTCCTCATCTCTCCTCATCTCATACTAAATTTCTATAGTTCGGCACAAATGGAGTAATTCACGGTGTCGATTCCCTTCTCCTTCCACCTCCACCCGCCCTCAAAATCATCGAACTTCTTCCAGGTGAATTTTCAACCCTTCAACTCGCTCTCGAGAAAACAGGTCTCTTCGATGCCATCGCAGCATCTCACCATACAGGAGGAACATTATTCGCACCAAACAATTGGGCATTCCAAAAGCTTGGCCCAAAAATCAATGCATTCCTCTTTAGTAAATATGGTCAAAAATACTTGAAGGCCCTTCTTAAATACCACATCGTCGCAAACCAAACTCTCTACTCGGATGCTTTCTACAAATCCAAGTCCGATGATAAGAGCGATAATGTCAACGAAATCGATACTGCGGACTTCCCTAAGGGATATTTCCACGTCGATTTACCTACATTATTAGAAGACAAGAGTCTCAGTATCGATATCGCCAGATTTGGTGGTTTCATTAGTATCAAGATTAATGGATTCAGTAGTGTGAGTATTCAAGATGGAATCGCAAAGGATGGAGTTATTCACGTTTTGAGCTCTGTTTTGATTCCACCCAAGACTCCGGGTGGAGAGATGTGGGCTGGTGAGGAGTTGGAGGTGGAGGATTTCATGGAGAGATTGATTCCTTATTTGGGTGAGGAATTGTAAGGGAATCTGGGATGAATTATAATGAATTGGGCTTTGGATTTAGGATTATGGTTACGGGCTGAGGAAT
The DNA here is from genome assembly GCA_002162495.1 of Myriosclerotinia curreyana. Lineage (NCBI taxonomy): Eukaryota > Fungi > Ascomycota > Leotiomycetes > Helotiales > Sclerotiniaceae > Myriosclerotinia > Myriosclerotinia curreyana. The sequence goes on along the minus strand of NGKJ01000128.1, from coordinate 5,106 downwards.
ATTTTTAGTATTATTGGATAGGATAGGATAGGATAGGATAGGATAGGATGACAATAACAATAACAAAAATGCCATCCATTCTTCTACATGGAATTGAACCCTTCCCTCTCAAGCCTCCACATGCATTCATCGTTTCAATGACATCTACCTCATTCCTATATCCACCCTATACCGACTCCTAAATCTCCCACGGCGTGTCGACTCTCGTCGAATATGTCACATGTAATACAGAATTATACTATACCTGGAAGTTTTCGGGTGGTGCAAATGTAAGTGCAAATGTAAGTGCAAATGTAAGTGCAAATGTAAGTGCTTTAAAGGGGGTATACATACTTTGGAGTGGTTCGGTTCGCGTGTTATTTATTTATGATGATGGGTCTTTTTTCATTGTAGTATACTTTATATTCGCTTCCCTTTATATCCCCTTTCTATTTATATTGTCATTGTCATTTCTATGCTATGCTATTACATTTCTCTACACACACTCCCCTCTCTTTCCACCAATACTCATACGCACATTTCCACAAACATACCCTTTCCCATCCAATTATCTCCAAATTCAGATGCATATGTTTCGTGGGAACCAATCGACGCTCGACCGAGGGACTTGGAGTAGGCTATTGTATCGATTCTGATTACTGGGGTTATGGATATGCTATGCTGCGTGGGGAATGAGGGAGTTTTTAAAGATGTATTGGGGTTTGGAAGGTATGTTTTATTTTGTTAGGATTGGATTTGGATATTTTGTTTGTGTTTTTGGAAATGGATGATTGTATATGGAGGGAATATCAAAAAATCAAAAATCAAAAATCAAAAATCAATCATAAAAAGGGGACAAAAAGGCACGGAGAAACAGGAGTTGGAAGGGAAGTAGATGGAAGACGAAATAGGTAAAACGAGTCAATATATTAATACAAAACATACCACCTGACAGAAAGATATCATATTTCTCACCTCGTCGCGAAAATCGATCCAAGGAATGAAGCTAGCGAGAGAATAGTAATGAAAGTTGGGGTGAGAAAAGGGGAAGGGGAGGTTCTTGAGAAGGTATGGATATATTTAAGCTTTTCTCGGGGTTTTTGGGGAGAATTGATTTTGAGAAAGAGAGAGAGAGGTGAAAGTGAAGAGAAGAATTAATCGACAGTGTAGTGGTATTTGATGAGGCTTGATGAGGGGGTGAAAATTGATGTGAGGTGTTGGTATTTGGATAGACCTAAAGGCTCAATCTGAATGTGTATCTAGAGACTAGTGGTGACGAGAATGATAAAGGAGAGGTATATAGATGGGGGAGGGGAAGGGAAAATGAGTGAAAGGAGATGATGAGAGGAGAAATTTGGGATCTGGGGATACACTGGGGCTTAAGGATTATGAAGGTTTAGCTATGCATCCGAGAATGCGCAGTTTTGGTAGACATGACCAAATAACAATATCGAAGTATGCAACAACAAAGAAGAAGAAGAAGAAGAAGAAGAAGAAGAAAGAGACTTATTTGTTTGAGTAGATTATATAATATATAATGTACATTGCTCACATTTGCTTGAAACTCGCACCAAAGCGGACCATCAATTCGAGCCCAAAGGATTAAGGACTGGCAGGAATGACGATAAACCTCATCTGGGGGCGGAATCTACTTGTTAAGAAGCGGATGCCACAGCTCGATGGGATATCAAACTTATTTTAATCTTCTGTGTGAATATTGGTTTACCGATTATGACATACCCAAGTAGGCATATATATAAAAAACAACGCTCTCAATATTCGGGTGGGAACATTGAGTAATAATATGTATTGTACGAAGGAAGGTATACTCACTGGAGGAGCGCGCTTATTCATTAAACTGAAAAGATAGATTGGTGAATTCATAGAACATCTATCATGTCTGAACCCAGTTACTCATAATGATAGACTCATCATATTCCAGCATCTAATAAATCTGATGAGACAGTCATCGTACTAGCACACGCAAGTGTCCTTAAATACATCGCTCGCTCTTCGTTCCTCTCAGGATTCTAGATTCCCCCTCATACATCCACTGACTATTTTTGAGTCTTCTCTACAAAAGATCAACTTCGATCCCTAAAGCTTTTGAAACTCGAATATCTTTAACCTCAATACGAAAGACAACATGGCATCAACAACGACCGCAACAACTTTTCATCCATTCCCAAGACTTCCTCTCGAGCTTCGTCGCCAAGTATGGAGATGTTCGCTTCCTGGTCCTCGAGTTATTCACACCACTATTGATTATGCAGACAACTTCATGAACAATACTATCATTCCCACTGCTCTACAAGTCTGCAAAGAATCACGAGAAGAGTCATCAATTCGCTATGAACTTCTCTTTCCCGAGGATTCGTCGCACGGCCGCATATACATCGACACTAATTACGATGCGCTACACCTCTTCTTACCACGAGACTATCTTCTCTTGGAATGTGACAAGTGTTTAACTGCGCTTGCCATGGCAAATACGACTGTTATAAACAAAATAAAAGTTGTCTTTATGAATGATGAATCTCAAACTGGACGAGCTGTTCGGGATTTGCTAAAGAACCGACCTTTGCCCCCGCCCTTATTTGGACCAGATTGCCGGTTGTTCATATTCCCAGATGAAAGTTTCATGCCCTCGAACCCATGTTCTCCTGATAAAGAATGGCACCTCAAGCAGCAGCACATATTCAAGGGTGTATCGGCTGAACAGCAAATGTCTATTTTCGGCACTAAGAATATCACAGTCGTCGGCAAGAATCGACCGCAGGGTACAGAGTTGGGACAAGAAGATTGGACCACATGTTTCGACGGGTTTAGTAACATTGTTAGGCAGTATCTTGAGATGTACTTAGCCGAAATGAAGAGTCGAATAGCCATTAGATAGTCCATGACACGATATGGCAGTCCTAAGTTAGATAGCAATCCACTTGATAGCTATTCATCTCATAACAATCAATTGCGTTGACCTTATTCTGATAATTCTGAATGGAAAATTTGGTCTTGTAAGTAAGAGGGAAAATGGTCACATTCATTCATACCTTCGTGACGTCGTACTCGTAGAAAGGCAGTGTATACAATGCCTCTACTCGTTAAAAAGAGGTCTTTTAAGGGGATTTTTATCTAATTCCCTTAAAATAGGTAAAATACACTAATATCTTGGTACTTTTTTGATATTATTTTTATTAAAATTTTGTTTAATTTTTAGTATAGTTTTGGCGAAAACAAAACTTGATTAAGCTTAATTCATTACTTAATAATATATAACTTTTTATATTTATTATTATTAATTAAACAGTTAATATAAAAATTGAATACTTCAATTATTAGATAATAATTATATAAACAATATTACAATATACTAAAACATGTTTTTCAACATTTTCAAAATTATTTATATTTTTTATTATAAAATAAAATATAATATTATAAATTTCAAAATATTTTTCTTTTTTTTACTATCAAAATTAAATTAAATAAAACCCGTTTTCCATTATATTAAAAGTATTATAATAAATTACTAAACCAATATTATATTTAATAACTAAATTCTTAAATATTTTCAATAATATAAATATATTTAATATAATAGTTTTATTAATAAAAGTTTTGAAAAAATAAAATAAACTTTAATATAATAGTTTTATTAATTAAAGTTCTAAAAGTATAAATAATATAGAATAAAAAAAAACTAAAAAAAATATAATAAAAAAGATTATAAATATAAAAAATATAAAAGATATAAAAAATATAAAATATATAAAAAATATAAAAAATATAAAAAATATAAGAAATGTAATAGTAGAAGGGTATAAAAGATATAATAATAAAAAAGTGTAAAAAATATAATAATAAAAAAATATAGGAAATATAAAAAATATAAGAGATATAAGAGATATAAAATATATAAAAGATATAGGTGATATAAGAGATATAAAAAATATAAGTAATATAAAAGATATAAGAGATATAAAAGATATAATAATAGAAAAGTATAAGAGATATAATAATAAAGGGATATAATAAATATAATAATGGAAGGGTATAAGAAATATAATAATAAAAAAATATAAGTAATATAATAATAAAAAAATATAAAAAATATAAGAAATATAAGAAATATAAATAATATAAAAGATATAAAATATATAAAAAATATAAAAGATATAGGAAATATAAGAAATATAAAAAATAATAAAAAAAAGATATAAAAAAAGTAAAAAAAAGTAAAAAAAAGATATAAAAAATATGAAATATATAATAATAAAGGATTATAAAAGATATAATAATAGAGGGGTATAAGAGATATAATAGTAAAGGAATATAAGAGATGTAAGGGGGTATAAATAATATAATAATGAAGGGATTGTATTAAAAAGTGTTTATATAAAAACTGGAATATATATTATAAAAGAATATATAATTTATATTATTTAGAAGAATTTTGATTTGGCAATAACAAAAATATTAAACAAATATAATAATAAGAATATTATAAAAATAATAAAAATAAAAAACTAAATTATAAATTTGTTTTATAAGATTAAGCTTAATAATTGAATTTGAGGAATATTAATATTATAATCTATTATTCTTTTTTTTCGATTAATAATCTTTAATATTAATATTAATATTTTTAAGCTTTTTATATTTCTATATATTATTTAAACTTTAATTTTGGATTAGAATTAATTTCCTTTAAATTTATTATATTTAATCCAATAGGTTTTAATTTTGAATCTTTTTTATTATTTTTTTTAAACTTTTATATATTAATTTGTTCTAAAAAATATTTATTTATATCTTTAACCTTTACTTATCAACAAGTTTATTCTTTCTATTATTCTATAATTTAATTATAATTATTCCGTTCTACTTATCTTTATTAATAATTATATAAAGTATATTTAATAATAATATTACTTTATTATAGTCAATAATTAATTAAAACCCTTAATTCCTTTTTAATTTAATTATAATATATAATCTTATTATCTAGTATTTGCTTTTATATAAAAATTCTTATTGAAATTCTATAGCTATACAAATCTTAAAAAATTAGATTGTATATAATTTTTAAGTTAAAAACTTTATAATTAAACTTAAAATTTATATTTA